>CM076967.1:6447849-6570349 GCA_039105355.1 Benthosema pterotum
AGAGGGACAAAAGATGGACATTTCCAACGTTTTCTCTCTCAGAAAAAAGGTCCTAAAAGAAAAATCCCGTGAATTCTCTGCAGTCATGTGCTGAAGACGTACAGTATCTGTACGATATTTCATATTCCATCGTAATTGTCTCAAATTGGCTTTCAAACTCTACCTGTTTGAAAAAGAAAGTGCTTTTCACATTGGCCTGATATAGAATAATCTGAAGTATACTTTGACTAAACTTCCAGTGTTTAGTTTGTTCACCACTGGTAAGCAGGAAGTCATGGGGATGGAGTTGCTGGAGGGGATGGATATGTTGCTGTAGGAAGATGGATGGTGAGGATCCAGTCCACTGCTCTTGATGTGTTTTTATCACTGATTGTTTTATGTTTGATTTGATTGATGTAGAAAGGCAGGCAGTTGAAGGACAGGGAGGCGAGCCTCTAGCGTACTCTAAGAACAAACATTATAATCAGTGGTTCAAGGATTTCCACTGAGGCCCTCTCACAATGAACGGAACAATACTTTAAAATACATCACAAGACATACTCATAAAACACATTACATACACAGCACATCGAGTACATCCTTATACGTCTCTCTAAACCAATGGTCCGGGACCACCAGTGGTCCTTGAAAGGGTTCCAGGTGGTCCCCAGCTAAATGATGGAAAGTTGGTTAACCAGTTTTTAACTCTTTGACAGCATAAAAAGGAAACAAATGGACCTTTGTGGCTCAAATGTTGAATAAATTGTGGGCCCTGGTATCGAAATGGTTCAAAACCATCGCTCTAAGCTGACCTTTTATTGTGGAACCTTTTTTCCAGTAGTCCTGCTTTCTGTCAGACGGAATTAAGCACACACATTTCCTGTTGGGAAATGTAGACTGCTCTGTTTTCATACTTATGTTTGATAGCATCACAATGTGATTGTTTTCTTATGGAATAATCTTATAACCACATTACCCATGGTGTATTTTGGGCATATCGCTGTTCGTCATGCATGTGACAAAATAAAATACACACACACCCGCCTGAAGCATGTACTGCATTTGTTTCCGTGTTGTTGGTCTTTAGAAGAGTAATAATATCACATTACTAATTACTTTGACTCAAGAGTAGCCTAATATGGAACATATTACATATTCATTTTTTATATTACTTTTGTACTTTAAAAAAAAAAATGCACAAACAGCTCTCGAGCACTCAGTTGCTGTATCACTCCACCCTCAAAAAAGTTAAGTACGTTGTACAACCACACAATCCTTTTATTCAGAAGAGTCTCCCACTGCACACATCTTTATAATCCTAATCTAAGGAGGACACAGACAAGATCTTTCTTTGTTTCATTGTGGCAACTGACATGTTGTACGTGGGACTGTAATATTATTGTGTAATAATAATAATAGGTTGCTGTTCATCACACTTTTTAGGTCAAGTGAAGTAGCGTCAAAATCTAGAATGTTGATGCAGCTATAATCTGGTGTCAGAAACTCGAATCGAGGGTCAGGACACAATGGGTTAATACCAGACGCAATAATATTACTAGTTACTAGTTACATGCATCTCTGATTATTAGTGATTTGTTGTCTACCCTATGAGCTGCCTTTGAGGCTGCAGATCAACAGTATTATGTTCTTTTTTCAAATGCTAAAATTATGTGTGCAAAGCTTTGAAAATGTGGATTTACTGTATAAGTAAGTAAGTAAGTAAGTAAGTAAGTAGCCTTGCCAGGCCATGGTGTCAGGAGGCCCAGCTGAGCCATTGAGGCCCATATAGGTCAGGAGCCTATCTCCTGTTTCTGTAGCGTGAGGCAGCTTGATGTACAAGTACATCCCCTGGACATGACGCTAGTATATCGCAGGGTCTTACCCCCAATCCATCCCTTGATGCTGAGTGCCAAGCAGGGAGGCATTTGGTCCCATTTTTAGAGTCTTTGGTATGACCCGGCCGGGAATCGAACCCCGACCTCCCAGTCTCAGGGCGGACACTCTAACCACAAGGCCACTGAGCTGGTCTTTACTGTATAAGGCAGACATAAAACGTCAAGTTCCAGGCACTTCCAGAATCTAAGTTTTTTTTTTTTACTGTATAAGGCAGACATTAAAAAAAATCTTAGATTCTGGAAGTGCCTGGAACTTGACTTCAACACGACAGTAACTATAGTAGACGCGATGTTTGATGTCCATTTGTTTCTGTGTGCGTGTGTGTGTGTGTGTGTGTGTGTGTGTGTGTGTGTGTGTGTGTGTGTGTGTGCGTGCTACAGTACAAGCAGGTGGAACAGTACATGTCGTTCCATAAGCTTCCTGCCGACGTGCGACAGAAGATCCATGAATACTACGAGCATCGCTTCCAGGGCAAGATGTTTGACGAGGAGAACATCCTGGGAGAGCTCAGTGAACCCCTCAAAGAGGTACACACACACACACACACACACACACACACACACACACACACACACACACACACACACACACACACATACACTCATAAATAATGACCCTCGGTGACCTGCGTGAAGTTGGCACTCCATGACTTTTCTAAAAATAACAAATGGTGTCACTCTTTAGTGCTCCATTTGTGCTGAATTGTGCCGTAAATTCAGAATTTGTGCTGCGATCATTCTGGAGATAATTGCAGTTCTAGGTCCTGAGCTTTGGCAGTTTGCACCCTGCACTTGGGGTGGTCCAAAACGGACTAAAATGGGCTCATCTTTTAGTGCTCGACGTGCTAGAATTTGCTGCTGTTTTCATTGATTTTATATGAATATTTATATACAACGAGCTGTTATGACCACTATGACCACCAGGGGGGGCGTGGTGCAAATATAAATATTCATATAAAATCATACAAAATCAGTAAAAAACAGCACAAATGCCGATTTCAGCGCCACAAATTCTAGCACACCGAGCACTAAAAGATAAGTATTTTTAGTTTAAGTTCATAAGTATTTTTCCAAAAATTGAAAAATCATGGGGTGCCAACTTCACAGAGGTCCCTCGGGGTGCTCCCTCGGGTAACGTTAGAACCACTGCAGGGTGCCACAGAGAAAGATGGAGCAGGAGGGGTGAAAGTAATCCTCGAAATGTGACGGCTGTCACAATGGCTTTATAACCGTCGTGACCGTTTTGCGTAACAACAACAACGTTAGAGCAGAGGTTTTCAACCTTTTTGACACCAGGGACCACCATTTATTCAGAATTTGAGTCACGGACCACAATTTGATGACATTTTAGCCCCGAAGACCTAAAACTAAAGAATTCTTTTGGTTTTGTTCACAATTCCAGGGTGGATTATTTTGCAAACAAAACAGTGTCAAGACTTCTTAATTAAATACTGCTAATTCAGATGGTGAATATTTTAACTCTTACTTAATAAATACTTTTAACTCTTGAGAATGTAAAAATGAAACCAAATGGACCCGCAAGGGTCCATTTGGTTTCATTTTTACATTCTCAAGAGTTAAAATCTGGCTAACCAACTTTCCATCATTTAGCCTCGGGACCATCTGGAACTCTCTCAAGGACCACTGGTGGTCCCCGGACCACCTGTTGAGGGGTTTAGGGTTAGGTTTAATATGGAAAACGGTTGGTTGTTATGCAAAACGGTTGTGAATGTTATAAAAGCGTTGCGACGGCCTTCGCGGTCGAGGATTGCTTTCGCTGCCTCTCAGATGGAGTCTGGATGGAAGGACCTGTAATCTGGATTTTTGCCTGTCACACATAGGAACACGGATTATTATTATTATTATACGCTTTGTGACACGTCAAAGGACTGTAATTTAAGTATATGCCCAACTGTCAATGTAATTGCTTATTGTTGGTGAAGCCTCCCTAATTACCATACAACTACCCAAGGAAATTATATAGCATGAAGCTCTCTCTCTCTCTCTCTCTCTCTCTCTCTCTCTCTCTCTCTCTCTCTCTCTCTCTCTCTCTCTCTCTCTCTCTCTCTTCTCTCTCTCTCTCTCTCTCTCTCTCTCTCTCTCTCTTTCCGTCAGGCCAACATAAATGTTCTATTTTTAGAGCGAGTTGTAAGAAGTAATGATTAATGTTATCAATTTAAGCCCCTTTAAAAAGCCATCAAAAACCTTTTTGGACGGGCAGAACTTGTAAAAGAAGCCAATTATGAGTCAAGAACAAAAAAAAAAAACGATTTATTCTAAATATATTGATCAAAAACTGATCTACAACTCTCCAATGCTTGTAGATCCCTCAAGCTATACTCTGGTTACAGGGAGACACACCGCTATATGTCTCAGTAAAACCAAAGCAGATTAATCAACATTATCATTTAATGTTTTTTGTTTTGTTCATAGCTAATTAGGGGTGTAACAACACATTCTACCAGCGATTTGATGCGCAACACGATACATGGTTTACGATACGATACATGGACCATACTGGGTCATTCTGGAGATACAATCCGATGTGATTCAATGATTTCAAATCGATATAGTAACGATTTCAAATACATTGTCATTGTCTTAAACTAAGTAATCAAACCACTCTTTTTTTCTTAAAAAAAATAATACACTACTACTTCAAATTAAGTAATTAAACTAAGTAAACTAAGTTATTAAATCAGTCTTTTACTTATATTTTTAGAAAATGCAAAATTTGATGTAGATTTAATCCAATTGATTATCTTCAAAGAAAAAGATTCCATACCGATTATTTGTATTGCAAAACAATGCGATACGATACATTGTCATTTCGATATACTTCACTTATTGGAATTAAAAATCGATTTTTCAATGCAGTTACTGTATCGTTGTGTGTGGGTGTGTGTGTGTGTGTGTGTGTGTGTGTGTGTGTGTGGTGTGTGTGTGTGTGTGTGTGTGTGTGTGCGCGTGCGTGCGTGCGTGTGCGTGTAGGAGATAGTGAGTTTCAACTGCCGCAGCCTGGTAGCCAACATGCCTCTGTTCGCCAACGCTGACCCTAACTTCGTGACGGCGGTGCTGACCAAGCTGCGCTTCGAGGTGTTCCAGCCGGCCGACTTCATCATCAGAGAGGGAACCGTCGGACGCAAGATGTACTTCATCCAGCACGGCCGCGTGGGGATTCTAACCCGCGGGAACAAGGAGACCAAGCTCAGCGACGGATCCTACTTCGGAGGTGAGTCCTTGCATAAAGCCTGCAGCCAAGACAGAACATTACACGCACACACACAGGTGGACATTACTTAAGTCCAGGGGTGTAGTGGAGGGGTGGACGCAGGGGGACGGCGTCCCTCCACTTCTCACATCTAAAATATTTTTGAGGGCGAAAGTAGGCCTATGTTTTTTGTCTTGCCATTTGCTTTTATGGATACAATTAGGCATTGTAAATAAAACAATCTTTGTCAATATGCTATACTACGTTTTAATAGCGTGTCTGTATGTGACATCTTGACATCATACTGTAGAGATGTGTTTCACCATGTTAATGAGTTTTTTTTTTTTTTCTTTTTTTCTGAGAGTGGACAAATGGAACCAAATGGACCCGCTAGGGTCCATTTGGTTCACAAACTCGTGTTAAGCTGAGATAGTGTTAAGAGGCGTCCCCCCACTTCTAAAGTGAAATGCAATTGGCCACATTGCATGGCCAATTGGGTGTGCATCAGAATAGATATGCTTTCGTCATCCCTGGCTCTGCTCCGCCCCATTTCTAGGCCACCGTGGCTAACGGTTTAGTCCAGGCTTTTCCTTTTCATGCAAACACGGGCGGGTGTCAAGGCTAACCGGTGTGTAACCGCGTTTTTCTGCAGTGTTTATAAAACATAGTGTACTTTACTGTGCTCTAGGACCTAATTCAGGAAAGAAAATATACGCAAATTCAACGATAGGGGGTGCCAAGTGCCCGTAAACACGCTACACTCGAACCAACGGTATAATACAGAGAACCCTGAGTACGCTGAGCGTAATCCTCTGGAGGTAGCGTACATCAGGTGCCCGTGCACGAGCATTCCCAGCGTGTGAGAATGATCGCAAATGACAGGACCATCCCATTTTCATTCTTCCACGCCCCATTTCTTACCATAAAAGGCAACAAACGTGAGTCAGCAGTTTGTCTGAACTCTAGCTGCAGCCCAGAGTTCTGAAATTTTACAACTGAACATTGTGGTCTCTCTGTGGTCCCCCATGTCGCATGGACTTGTTGATCAGCTGATTTTGACAGAAGAGTCACTTGCAATGTCAACTGATTGAATGCAAGCACTAAAAAATATAAGCCGCCCCTTATATAATGCAAATGCATTTATTTAGTATTTAGTTCAACCTCAGCTATTTGGTAATTAAAATATAAAAGCCCTTTCTATTGAACAATTGCTCACTCTCACCTTTGCAAAGGTAAACAATAATATAGGCCTAATAAAAAGATATAGGCTATAGGTTCGATCATAGGCCTACCATAAAATACCAAATAACAGCCCTTACTTAAACAACCGCCTACTAAATAAGGCCCATGTTCCCACATCATTTTGCTTAATAACCTTGTCAAAATAATCGCCCACGTACAAATAAGCGCCCATGAGCTGTTATTTGCAAACATATTAATACTATTATTATTATTATTATTATTATTATTATTATTATTATTATTATTATTATTATTATTATAGCTTATGGCGTTACTTTGCAGATCTCCTCATTTCTGCCTGACGCACATGCCCTCAGCATCTCGCATGTCCCAATGCGACAGCAGTCCTCCACCTCAAAATATAATGTTTAATTCTGCCACACACCGCTTATGTACAACAATATTGTTCAGACTGCATATTTTGTCAAAGTGTGCGTGTGCGTTGTAAGCAGGCACTTACCATATATGAATCCAAGCATCTGTCAACAGGCATCAACTCCGCATGGACTCGTCAAAACTTGAGATTTCAATTGTCCCTTACTCACTCAGTTTGCAAGCGATTGTTTTAATTCCAATGTGTCAATACAGTGTATATTTTATATATTTTATATTTCATTGGGTATAGGTATAGGTATAGGTTTTATATGACTTCAAACAATATGAAAAGAGATAGGCCTAATGCGTCGTCCTTTTTTATCTGCGCAGCTTATAGAGCTTAGACAGCTTAGACCACATGTGCGTGCCAATTAATTATCAAGGGCTTGATTTGAAAAACTGAGAACCATGTAGGCCTATTCTATAAGGCAAAACCTCATTGAACGAATATACTGTAGGCTACATGTTTGAGGCTATATTACAATATTTTAAAATGTTAAAATATCGAATGTTACACAGCTGTGCAACCAATTAAGTAATTACAGTCAATCATGCCAGTCTGAATGTGGGTCAGATCTATTAAGCAACGCTGCCTACAATATTAAATGAAATATAATATAACAGGCAATAATAATATTTATTATTGCGTATCTGCTGTCAAAATCAGCTGATCATCAAGTTCAGGGGACATCAGGGTCTAGGCTAGATGGACTGATCACTCCTCCTCGTCCTCGAATAAATAATAGGCTATTGTGAAGAACTACAAAACTAAGCGAAAAAGTCAGGGGGGGTCCTGGACCAGCACCAAAAGCATCCGTTTTCTACATATGGATACCTACCTTCTCATGCATTTCAACCCGAAGCACAGCATATTCTCACATTTATTTATTAGGCTATTCATTTATTAGCCTATTTCTGGCAAGGGCGCCACCCAGCAGAGCAGCCTCTGCATGTGGTATTTGTGAGATTGGAGAGTCGCACAGACCCATCCATGATAAAACAAAAACAGACACAATAATTTTCGGTGTTGAATTATAATCCAGCGAGTTTGAGGTGGTGTTGGACCTTTGCACAGTTCATTGATTTGGCCCAATATGTAGGCTACAGACCTGCTCCAGTGATTTAATTAATTTAGCGCGTCAGCTGCATTCATTCCACTGGATAGTGGATATAGGCTCCAGTGTTGGATATAACGGTCCTTTGAAAAGACGTAAGGAGGTAAGTTACTAGGCACATTAAACTATTCTGTGTGGAGTTGGAAAAGCAGTGATGGGCCGTAGGATTGTTATTTTAATACAGTGGTAAAATTGAACTTACAAAAAAAAAATCGTTTAGGGACATGATTAATGTAAGTTTTATTTTTTTTTCCGTTAAAGGAAAAAGGTATACTTATGTATTATTATTTCCATAGAGGTCCGGGCCTTGTTTGAGAGCTGGAATTGTCATTAAATCCCTTTATAATGCCTTTGATTTCGGTGATTTGTTCACACACACACACACACACACACACACACACACACACACACACACACACACACACACACACACACACACACACACACACACACACACACAGGTGGTCCATTTGGTGGTCCGTGGCTCAAATGCTGATTAAATAGTGTGCCCTGGTATCAACTCCACTGTTGCAGGTACATATACGCAAGCCATGTGCTCCTTACACCACCTCCTGAGCTGACTTGCCAATGTGCGTATTGTCCGACGGCTGCGCGATGAACTTCTCGTCCTGCGGTGTGAAATTCCTCTTTCTGATTACCGGCGAGGGGAGAGAATGAGCGTTAATGTCGGTACGCTTCAGTGCGTGGGCGTATTTGCTTCCCTGAATCTGGTCCCTACTGTGTATACAGCTGGAGTAGCTGGTCTAACAGTTAACGTCTCTTAACAAGAGTTACAAGGTACTATGTGGAATTCTTTACGATATTATATACCGGTATATAAAATTAAACTTACTTGCAGTACATTTAAAGGTAGGGGAAGTGATTTCACTTTTGTCAGATATCACCCAAAAAATATTTTTTTTCTGTTAAAATGCTCTATTATAAGGTGTGGAAACCACATATGGAGTTTCCCCCTCCCCCACGTTAGCAGAGGAGCTAATAAAAGTTCCCAAGGTCACCACCAATTCTCCTCCAATCAGGAGCGAGCAGCAGGTTCACATAGTGTAGCTACTGTTGGGGGCCCCTAGTGCACCAGGCTGGTACTACACCATGAATTTCAAATCACTTCCAGTACATTTAAAGGTAAGTACTACTTACTGCGTACCTTTTACTTGTAACTGAGTAAAGTTGATTAGGTTGTACTTTTACTCAAGTCCTAGAGTCCAGTACTCTGTCCACCTCTGCTGTGTGGTGGCTGTGGCTCAGGAGGTAGAGCAGGTCACCCAGGGATCCGTGGGTCGGCGGTTCGAATCCCGGATCCTCCTGTCTACATGTCGAAGTGTCCTTGGGCAATTCACTGAACCCTAAATTGCTCCACATGTGGCGGTTGTGCTGGTTGCATGCCATTGGAGTATGAACGTGGATGCGAATATAATGCACTATGTAAAACACCTTGGATGAAAGCGCTATGTAAATACACCACACACACACACACACACACACACACACACACACACACACACACACACACACACACACACACACACACACAGTCTTTGTGCGTTTGAAGCTTATCTTGCAAACCAGCTGGACTGATTTCTTTCCCTTCAAAAGTTGAATTTGACAGAGGAAGATAATCTGGCTCTAAGCCTGGCCCAGGTCTTTCTAGGCCTGTTTGCCCTACAGATGACACACACTACTGACTTCATAAATGTCCTAATATGACTGGAGATCTGCATTTGGAACCACACTGTACTATACGTCTGTGTGCATCTCAACAGTAGTGTACCATATACAGTATGTTTAACCATAGAGCACTTGACTTATTCTTTGTTAAAGCAGGGGTTTTCAAACTTTTTGACTACAGGCACCACATTTATTCAGCATTTGAGCCACGGACCACCATTTGATTACATTTTCACACCAAAGACCTAAAATTAAAGAATTCTTTTGATTTTGTCCACAATTCCAGGCGGTATTTTGCCAACAAAACAGTGTAAACCTCTTAATTAAGTGGTGCTAATTCAGATGATGAATATTTTAACTCTGGAGAGTGTGAAAATGAAACCAAATGGACCCGCAAGGGTCCATTTGGTTTCATTTTTACACTCTCAAGAGTTACATCTGGTTAACCAACTTTTCATCATTTAGCCTGGGGACCACCGGGAAACCTTCTCAAGAAGTGGATTCCCCATTCATTTTTCTCATAGACTTTTCGAAAATAATTTATATAAAGACGATTACGCCCCGGACAAAGCCAGCTCGGATCGTGACGAAACATGATGACACACATTGGGACGATCAAATAATTTCTAAGATGAAAAACAAAACAAAAAGTCTTGTATCTTGCCGTTTTTTACTTCTTGCTAATAAGATATTGTATGACGATATTGTGTTTGTTGTCATGATTTGTCACAACCCGAGTTGGCTTTGTCCCCGACACAATCGTGTTTTTATTAACCATTTTCGAAAAGGAGGAATCCACTAGTGGAACAGGGTCGGTGACGTCACTGCGCAGGTCTAAAAGGGGCAGGTGGTTAGAAAGTGTGGCTCTGTGTCTTCCAAATTTTCGGTGCAAAAGTCTATATCCAGTCAATGCTTTCCTACGTTTTGGGTCACTTACCAAGCTCAGATATTCAACCAATTTATATTTCCTTTTTAGTGATCGATAGCATTCCATTTTGCTTTTTCACTGAGCATCGTGAAGCTACTGAAAGACCCACCCACCTCAGACATCAGCAACATTATGTCACTGAGCATCATGAAGCTACTGAAAGACCCACCCACCTCAGACATCAGCAACATTATGATGTCACTGAGCATCATGAAGCTACTGAAAGACCCGCCCACCTCAGACATCACAACATTATGATGTCACTGAGCATCATGAAGCTACTGAAAGACCATTCGTATTTATTTATTTATACTGAAAGACCCGCCCACCTCAGACGTCACATCAGCAACATTATGAACATAATGTTGCAAAAGTATAATCGCCCAGGTGAAAATCACCCAGTTCTGCAGAGCCAAATGGAACCATTAACAATAAGAGAGGACATTTATTTGTACCTAGAGAGTTGAGGTCATTTTTAAAAATAGATATTGGGATGATGTCAGGAGGACTGTCTGGGTCAGGAATCCAGGATACATCCCAGAGATGACGACTGTACTGTGAGGGCTTTAATTCTAATGGAATGGGGTTGAGGAGGTGACTCAGTAGATGTGGTCTCTGTCTAGGTGGAAAACTCAGAATTATGTCCAAAACCACCGCTACTGTTCAGGAGTAAAACGCAATATCAACAGAACTGCTTGCTTGTTTGCAGGGACGTGTCACGTGCACACATAGACATCAGGGCTTCAGCCCTTGCCCCTTTTTTTCGTATCTGCAAAACAACTGCCCTCACTAGACCATGAAGGCAGCAAATTATATTTAAACATCTAAATTACTCCATTTTCAAGAATCTACACAATTAGAAAATGTAGAAGAATTGTTATGTTAAATAACGTTTTGCCAGTTATCTCTTGAAAATCTTTAGTTCTGGGTCCGAGAGACTAAACTCAAGATCAAACGGTGGCTAAAATGCAGAATAAATAGTGGGCCCTGGTATGAAAGTGGTTGTTGAAGGCTGTTATACAGAAGAAGAAGTACAAACATCCACAGAATGTGTCAAGCTACTCAAGAGCGACTCAGACAGACTAGCCCAATAAAGTAGCGTAGCTTCAGGGGTGGCTCTAACATGTTCCAATTGGTGGGGTAGGAGAAAATGGTATGGGGGCGGCTTCATCGCCGCACCCATACCATTTTCAGTTACAGGACTTTTATTAGTCAAGTAAAGCATCAATAATAACATCAGCTGTTGCTGAAGTTGCAACAGACACGCAGCATGCATAAAGCTAAAGGTCTGACTCAGAGAGTTTTCTGTTTTCAATGATGAAATGCTGTTGGTTTAGTGGTGACACAGCGGTAGTTAGTTAGTAGCAGTAGTAGTGTTTCACATCAGTTTAAATAGAAGAAATATCTTAAGAAATATCTTGAGTTGTTTTGCATGCCATTGTGTTTGGTGGGGCAATCAGGGCATTTAGGGGCATTGCCGCCCCCCATGCCCATGCCTAGATCCGCCCCTGCGTAGCTTAGAGCTGGCTGGTCCTCATGTATTTTATCACCCCACAGGGTCCAGGTTGGTGTCAGCCCTGCAGAATAGTTAATGTGTCTCTGAAGTGCCTGCAGCACGGGGGAATATTCTGTGACAGGTTGTCCCTGCTGAGCACTGATAAGCCCTTCTACGCTAATTCACATTTTAGGCATCTCAAACTAGAGCCCGACCGATGCCATATTTTTGTGGCCGATGCCGATACCGATTTTTGGAAAAAACGCACCGATGTTACCGATGTTTGGGACCGATGTATAATAATTAATTAAAATAATTAAAAATACATTTGAAAAACTTCTAAACGTCAAATTTATTCTCTCTTTCAAGTAAACAATAGAATACGACATTGACATCATTTACTTTAGTGAAAAAAATCCATTTGCTGTGTTTCTTTTTCTGTTCCAGGCAAATATCGGCCGATATATCGGCCGATGTTACCGATATATGGGCAGATTTTACCGATATAATGGCCGATGTATCGACCGATATATCGGTACGAATATCACCGATACCGATGCCGATATATCGGTATCGATATCGGCCGATATATCGGTACGACAGATATATCGGTCGGGCTCTATCTCAAACCCAGAACAACTTTCTGTACAGTAGGCAGGACCAACCCAAGGTAAATGAACAAAACATAGTCATCAAATGCATAGTAATAGTCATCTATGTCATGGGTTTTTCAACCTTTTGGACACCAGGGCCCACTATTTATTCAGCACTTGAGCCACAGACCACCATTTGATTACATTTTAACCTCACAGACCCCAAAACTAAAGATTTATTTTTGTCCAAACCAGGCTAGATTTCAGAAACAAAATCCTCTCAGGGACAACTGGTGGGCTTCATGGGCAAAGACAAATAACAAAGTTACATCTCAGGCATCCTATTGTTAAAACACCTTAAACATGTATTTTAATTGCATTGAATAGAGCTATTTAGCCTATCTATAATTCGTAATATCAAGTTGAGTGAGAGTCAGTAAATTGAATAAGAATGCAAGATAGCAATATACTGTACTACGGTAGTTACTTTCATAATTTAGTAACTAGTAATGTACTAGTAAAGTTACTTTTTCAAAACAATAACAATAACTGCAAAGAGTTTTTTTAAAGTAACTTATCCAACACTATTTACGTCTGTAACTGTGTACATAGCCTAGCTACAACCTTCTAGCCTCATTCTCTGTGTGATTCCTTCATACAGACGATAACGAATGCCAAGTTTTTATATTTTTCCACCTACGCTCATAACCTTCCTGCGCTCTCTTTTGGGCTCAGTGTTTTTATCCGTCCCAGGGACAGGTTAGCCGTATAAATTGATTTGTTCTTAAACGGAGCAGCCAAATATATGGCTGACAAGCAGAGGTTGTTCAAACCGCCGGCTAAATCACTGCCTTTATCGTGTCTACGAATACACAGGTGGATTCTTCAGCACAGAGGGGTTATAGAGGGTGTTTAAGGATGATGGATGGTGTGTTTGGGATGTCAGCGTTAAAAATGATGTGCTTAACGGTCGGAAACAAATAAATCAATGAGGCAGAGGTACAGACCGAACTAAGTCAAGTGTGTAAGAGTTGTGTGTGTTGTCTCAGATACACATCTTGTTCCTTGACTGCGTTAAAGGGATAAATGGTAAGTGGTGCATTCATTTATGTAAAGCGCCTTTATCCAAGGCCCTTTACATAGCTTCTGCATCACATTCGCCCATTCACACAGACTTTCATCCACTGTGTGGAAACCATGCAAGGTACTAGCACATCAGGAGCAACTAGGGGTTCAGCGTCTTGCTCAAGGACACTTTGACACAACTCTGGGGGAGCCTGGGATCGAACCGGCAAGCTTGTGGTTACCATCCAGTGACTTTGGTCCATAGCTCCACTGTTCAATGATTCTGCCTTGCAGTGGAACTATGTGAAAGACATCATCTCTCGGAGGGAACTCCAACCAGCCTCTCCTCTTTAGTGGAAATATAAAGAACGTTTTACCTACTCACCTAAACAAACAAGACTTGTGTGATTAGAAAGACTAGTTTCCTTAGTGGAGTCACTCTGAACCCCCCATCACATGGATGGAATGGACTTTTTGGCCAGAACACAATTTGTTTTCACTATGTATTTTTTCTCATAGTTCCCTCTGAGCACAAGATATACAAAATTAGACGATCATTAGACATATAAACGTCTAGACGTCTAATAAACGTCTAATCTAAGATTAGACCCCCAAAAAACTTCAGAAGAGAGGCTGGTCAGAGGTCCATCCCAGAGATTATGTTGTCTTTTCACAGAGCTCCAAGGCAGAATCATAGAGGCAGTGGAGCTATGGACCAGAGCTACACCTACTCTAGCTCATGTGAACACCCCAGACAGTTTATACGTTGCTTGATTCAGTATTTAGATATTTTATATCCATCTTAGTTGCCCCTGTCTGTTTTTTTCCTGGTGACCCAAATTGCCCTCCTAATATGAGATTTTTCACTTACTCATTCATTCATTTATTTTTTAAAACATTATTTTATTCTGTATTGCTCGGCGGTGTTCATCCACGGCCGCCACATTTTCAAAATCAATATTATACAAATAAATGAAACCAGTAAACGACATTACACGGTGCCCCTCACATATTAGGAGGACAATACCAGTCACCAGAAAAAAAGATTGGGTGTTTTTGATAAATCTGTCTTGGTTAAAATGATAAATTATAGTGGGTTTGAATAGGAATGCCTCATGCCTCATCTCGAACAATCTCTCCATCTCGTATTTATAAACACAAATGAGTTTTTCTTTGGCCCGCGGGATGATATTTACTTACTATTAAAACTGGCCCTCTGGTATATTGCACTCACTTTACTTTCTCATTTTACTATGAAAGCAGTGCTTGGTGAGGATCATAGAACAGGAAACTGAGCTTTAATAATGCAATCAGTTTTGAATGCATGCAGTTTCATCTTTGCAATCAGTTTTGAATGCATGCAGTTTCATCTTTGCTTTTATCTTGCTATTAAGGGGCATTAATGATTTTTGAAGGATACTTACTTTTGCTGTTTTCCTGGGACATTCTAGTAAATCGGTGCTCCATGTAGTAAACACAGTCCGGCAGGTCCGACCCTCGACTTGTACCATTTCTTCTATTTTGTCCCGCCGTGTGTTTGAGTTTGACATCCGTGAGGAGGGGCACATCCTTCCGGTTGGGGCTCCTCACTGCCAGAGGCGGATCTAGGCATGGGCATGGGGGGGCAATGCCCCCCTAAATGCCCTGACTGCCCAACCAAACACAATGGCATGCAAAACAACCCGAGATATTTCTAAAGTGCTTATATTTAAAATGGTGTGAAACACTACTACACCACTAAACCAACATCATTGAAAACAGAAAACTCTCTGAGTCAGACCTTTAGCTTTATGCATGCTGATGCTTTACTTGCCTAATAAAAGTCCTGTAACTGTCTTGTCCCCCCCCCCCCCCCCCCCCCCCCCCCCCCCCCCCCCCCCCCCCCCCCCCCCCCCCCAGTTGGGAAATGTTATATCCGCCCCTGCTCACTGCTATGGTTAACCAGTATATAGATATACTGTATCGCAGCGGCACCACAGTAATGTGAGTGCGTTTTAGGGTTATATAGGACTAAACTGAGGTGATGATGAAAAATGATTACAATTTGGTGACTCTAAATAGAATACGTGAATCAAAAGATTTCCATGAGAGCTGGATTAGATACGGTGGATAGAATTAGAAACACAACATCCTCCTCCTCCTCAAACAGACGTGGTGGATGAACTGTTATGTGTCGCACAGATTGTGATTCATCGCACCGATGAATCACAATCTGTGACACACAGTTTATTCAAGGCCAAATTGTAATAATAATAAGGGTAATAATAATGATAATAATAACAACTAGATCAGCACTCGGTAAAATGAAAATTTGCGCGCGGCGCACAAGTAGGCCATGGCCTACTCGTGCGTCAGCAGAGCGAGCTAATACTCATGACATTTGCTATAATCATCAATATAGCTGCAAGCAGCAAAAGCCGGGACCAAGCAATGAGGCATTTTAGGCTGATACTCAGTGCCACTTTAGGTTGTCCAACGGTATTGCAGATTTTAGTACAGACAGACTTGGCCATGGGCTTCGTGTTCTCACTGTTTGGCATAGACCTCTATGTAACGTATTGCCAAGATTTGTGAAGACCGACTGCACGGTTCAGCCAGACCTTGGTACCCTCTGGAGCGTAGGGTAATACTTTTGGTTTACAAATAAGACGTCCGTCACCCCAAAAACTGATGGTCCAGTGCCAGTCCAAGTTGTGTGTTTTCAATAATAATATGCTTATAATGATCAGGGGCGGATGTAACATTTCCCAATTGGGGGGCAGGAGAAAATGGTATGGGTGCGGCTTCATCGCCCGTGTCGCTTCGCGCCACGGGCGATGATGCCGCACCCATACCATTTTCGGTTACGGGACTTGTATTAGGCAAGTAAAGCATCAATAATAACATCAGTGGTTGTTGAAGTTGCAACAGACACGCAGCATGCATAAAGCTAAAGGTCTGACTCGGAGAGTTTTCTGTTTTCAATGATGAAATGCTGTTGGTTTAGTGGTGACACCACTGTAGTTACTTAGTAGCAGTAGTACTAGTGTTTCAAATCGTTTTAAAACTAAGCCGTTTCATTTGAAATATCTTGGGTTGTTTTGGTGGGGCAGACTGGGCATTTAGCCACCCCCCCCCATGCCCATGCCTAGATCCGTCCCTGTTTCTAATGATGGAATCATGTCCTCCTCCTCCCTACAGAGATCTGTCTGCTGACCAGAGGCAGGCGGACGGCCAGCGTCCGTGCCGACACGTACTGCCGCCTGTACTCCCTGAGCGTGGACAGCTTCAACGAGGTGCTGGAGGAACACCCCATGATGAGGAGGGCCTTCGAGACCGTGGCTGTGGACCGCCTGGACCGCATCGGTACCGAGCTGTCTGTCTGTCCGTGTCTCTGTCTGTCTGTCTATCCGGGCCTCTGTCTGTCTATCCGGACGTTACAGACCGCGAGTTTGAAACGCACACATTATCGCGGCAATTCCACTGTGCCACTCAGTGCTGACAGACGAGAATCACATAGCGAGAAAAAAAAAGCTCACAGGTTTGAAGTCTAAGATAAATCGCCTGCATGTGCATGAAACGGGCACGTGCACAAAAAAACAACACTGGACGCCGCGTGATAACGCCCGACGTCACACGCTTTCTGAGCACAAAACGCCGGTCCCGTAGAAAATGAACTGGAATGCGCGATTTGTTACTTGCCGTCTGTAAAGCCCCTTATACTTCTTTCTGAAGTTGTGACTTCATAAATGTGCAAGTAAAGAAAAGAAAAGAAAAGAAGAAAAGATTGCAGGGTCCAAGTTCCCAACCCCCAGTCTGGGAAGCAGTTTCAGTTTATTTTTGTTTGTTGATAGAGCAGCATCACCCCAAGGCGTCTCATGTGCACTTCACAGCAAGCGTTACATAACAGTAGCAACAAGCAAAGACCAGCGTTGGCATCCAGTGACAAATTACATGTTGCGTTCAAGTAACATGGTAGTGTTACGTTTCCGAAGGGGCCATAAGTAAAGTAAAGATATTACTCAATACCACTGGTGAGGACACACAGTAAAATGTTCCATAGCACATTCGAAACAGTGTTTAAAATGTTTCAATTGAAACTAGTAGGAACTGTAGAATAATAAATAATACATTCTTAAGCCTCCTCAGCTCAGTATTCATCCCACATGCTGAGCCGTCAAAATGCTTTTTCAGCATTGCTGTGAAATTTCCCTCATCCTCCCTGTAGTTGTTAACTGGGGTGTTGTGGGATATCACTGGCTTGTATGTGATCCACTATGGCATATTCATGTGTTATTTTTATGTACAGAATTGTTGCTCATGGATTAATTGTATATTGGCTCTGCTCTGGAGGGATTGTTGATATCAGACCTGTGTCTCGGTACACAGATTATCTGAAAATATCAATTTTCAATTCAAAGGAGCATTATTGGCACGAGAAAACAAGTGTTTACATTGCCAAAGCAAGTGTCACGAATACAGTACAATAAAAACATTTGAACACAGGGAAAAATATACACAGTTGGAGCCTCCTCCAACTGTGTATATTTTTCCCTGTGTTCAACTGATTTTACTGGGTTTTGTATACAGAGTTATGTCAGAGTTATGTCACATTTCATTTTTCATACATTTTAGAATAGGGCATATAAATTGTTTTTCTTTGTTTTATGTTTTTCTTGTTTTGCATAACAGTTCCAACGGTTTGGATAACGGTCGAGGGTTAAGGTTAGGTTTGGGTATAGTTTTACTGAGATTATGTTTAGGATTCTGGTATAAGGACTACAGTGTTTTGTATCTTACAACATTATGTATGAGTACAATACAGAGAATGTTTGCATTCGCCATCTTTGTTGATGAAGAGTTTATCTATGTCTGAGTTAACTAATCTTATTTATCGTTCATATTGGTTTAAACCCTGTGGAAATGTTGCATTAAGTTTTAAAATCCATTGTTTTTCTGCAAACTTCCTCTCCCCCTCTGTCCACGTTTTGTCGGATTCTAGTCCACACACTTCCATTCCCCTAATTTCATGTCCCATAAAATGCTGTACTATTAGCGACATCTCCTTGGCATTTTTTATGTTATACTGTATCTATGCTGGTAAACTCTGTCTGCTATTGTGTTTCTGGTTTCCCCTACATATTGTAGATTACATTTGTTACATGTGATTAGATAGACACCATTTTGTGGTCGCTGTTATATTTTGTTTTATCCCTATCATAGCGTTCGTTGCTCTATTTTTCACTAGTAGTTTGGGTTTAACCCTTTGTGTACTGAACGCATTTTGGTGTTTTAGCTATTGAAAAATAGCAGATCTACAAGAAAATCTAAAAAAATGTGAAAATGTGCTGCACATCTCTGAATACATTATTTTGGAAGCAAACATTTTTTAATTCAATTTTTTTGCTTTCCTCCTCCGTTCGTTTCCAGGGAGGAAGAACTCCATGCTGATGCGCAAGTCCTCCCAGGCTGGGGGCTCCATGATGGGGGGCAGCATGGGCCGCGGCGGCCGCGGAGGGAGCAGCGGCGGGGGCGGGGGTCTATCCATGGGCGGGCTGCAAGGCTCCTGCGACAGCATGCTGGTGCAGCAGATCGTCAAACACGACAGCATGCCGGCCATGCAGGACGCCATCGCGGCCGCTGCCGCAGCCGCCAGGGGAGGAGCCGCCGGACAAATGGCGGGAGGCGGGGGCGGGTCCGTGTCCCCGCGGCCCCGCCCCGTGATCTGGGCGCCGCTGGTCCACGCCCCCTTGCAGACGGCGGCCGCCACCACCAACGTGGCCATCGCCCTCATGCACCAGCAGCAGCACGCCGCGGCGGCCGCCCTAGGGGTTGCCGCCGGAGCCGGGGGAGGAGTAGGGCACCACCCGGGGGCCGTCAGCGGCGGCACCTTCTTCCTGCCGTCGCCGCTCATCTCGCCCTCCAGCGCCACGTTCCCGTTGGTGTCGCCGCAGCCGCGCGGACCCACGCCCACGCTGCTGCAGCCCCTGCTGGGCCAGCGGCCCTCCGTCAGCTCCCTCATCGGGATGATGGGCGCGGGCGGGATGGGGCCCATGGTGGGGGCGGGCCTGGGCCTGGGCCCCTTGGCCCGCGGTGGGATCATATCCCCGCCGCAAGTGCTGCAGGGGGCTAAAACCCCGTCGTCCGCTACGTCCGGGGCATCCGGTGCGACCACGCCCGCCTCGGGAGTCCCTCTTCCTCCTCCTCCTCCTTCTCAGCTGGGGCCCGCACCGCGGACCACCTTCCACTACGGCCTGCGGCTCCACGCGGGGGACCCCCTCGCCCCCACCCCCACTCCCTCGCCCCTGATGATGCAGGGAGGCGGAGGCGTCGTTGGATCTCCTGCCGGTACGCCCCCGACGACGACGACAACAACTTCAACCGGTACCGCTGGCACCTCCACCTCGGTACCACCCATCCACAAAGTGGCACCCAGTCCCACTCCCACTCCGCCAAACGCATCCCCGTCTCCGGCGACCGCCAGTCCCCCAGCCTCTGGTGGTCCTCCTGTTCCCCAGACGAACGCGCCGGACGGCGGGCGCCAGCAGCAGCAGCAGCTCCAGCAATCGCAGTTACAGCAGCAGCAGCAGCAGCGGGCCAAGGAGGCGCTCTTGCGCCACGGGGTGATCGGAGCACCTCCTCTTCCCCTTCCCCTGGGCGCTCTCCCCGCCCCGGCGCTGGGCCGCCTCACCCAGGAGGCCCGGCTGCTGTCGGCCTCGCAGCCCAGCCTGCCCCAGCAGCGCTCCTGGGGGTTGGGGGCGTTGGGGGTGGGCCTTCCAGGGGCGACGGCCGGTGGGTTAGGTGGTCTCCATCCCCAGTCCCACCATCCTCCACCGCTGCACCGCAAGGCATCGGGAGGCAACCTGCTTGCCGCAGCCCCTTTCCTGCTGGCCGGCGTTCCCCTGGCCAGAGGGGGCAGCACTGGGGTCCTGAGCTCGTCGTCTCCTCCTCCTAACCCCGCCGGGGGGGTGGTCCCCCCCGGGATGCTGCCGTTCATCGCGCAGAGCCCCGCCCTGTTCCAGTGCGTCCCCTCCTCCTCCTCCTCCAAGCCGCCGCACGTGGTAGCGGCGGCGCAGCTGGCCGCGTACGCCGCCCCCATGCACGCCCCCCCGCCGTCCGCTCCCAAACCGAACCCCACCGCATCCTCCTCTTCGTCCCCCCACCACCCAGCCGGTCCCCCCAACCCCCCTCGAGGGGGTGGGCCCTCCAGCGGGACGCCGCCGTCCCGCTCCCCTCTCTCCGGCCGCAGCCCCGCGCACACCCCGTCCCCCATCCTCACCCCCACCCACGCCCCCGTCTCGCGCACGCCGCCGCCTCCCGCTGCCAGCTCCCAGACCACCACCCCCACCCACACCCCGCCCCAGTGCCAGTCCCAGTCCCAGTCCCGCACCCCTCCCACCCAGTCCCGCACGCCCCCGTCCCACACCCCGCCCCAGTCCCACACGCCGTCCCACACGCCGCCCCAGTCCCACACGCCGTCCCACACGCCGCCCCAGTCCCGCACCCCGTCCGCCCTGTCCCTGTCCCACCAGCGCTCCTCTCCTCCTCCCCCTGCCAGAGCCCCGCCCATCCCTATCCATGCCCCCTCCTCCTCCTCTGCCCCTCCCCATGTCCAGAGCTCCACCTCCTCCTCCTCCGCGTCCTCCTCCACTACCGTCACCACCGGATGTCCCGGAGGTAAGGTCAAGTTCTCTGTACATCCCGTCCTCCAGTCTCCATCCGGCACCGCTCTGGCCCCGCCCCTGCCCGCCGCGGCCCCACCCACTTCTCAAGCCACACCCATCCTCCCCACCACCGCTAGCAGCACCACGACCGCCGCAGTCGGCAACGCGACGACAACAACAACAATAACGGCGTCAACAACTCCTAATAACGCCCCGCTCCCGCCGCCGCCTGACTCCACTGCCCCGCCCACTTCCAAACTCAGCTCCTCCTCCTCTTCCTCCTCTAGCCCCGCCCACCTGCCCCCGAGCGGCGTGGCTAGTGCGGACCCCGAGGGTCTCAGACACACCAAATTCCCTGCCAACATGTAGGACCAGGATCTCGGCGGGCACGGTGGGACGTGATTGGACGAATGTCTTGACAGTATACTGCTATACAGCTCATTCATTGGCTGTGTGTGGGTCCAGGGAGGGGAGGGTCTATATATGGAGGAACAAGTTTCTATTAGTGCTGCAACTAACGATTATTTTCATGATCGATTCATTGGGCCGATGATTTAACCGATTCATTGATTAATCGGATTATGATTCGTATTTAGCTATTATCACCTTAAAGGGGGATTCCAGACATTTTCAAAAATCCTCTCAGAAAAAAAGGCCATAAAAGAAAAATCATTAGCATAGTGGAAACACAACTTGATGATGTCATCAAGTTGTGTTTCACCATATTAATGTATTTTTTTCAGAGCTCCATTTCTGGGAAACACAGAATGGGAGAGCTTTTTATCATATTAATTAATGACCGTAAAATGTTGAAAATGGGTGGAATTCGTTACACTTAACACTGGAAAAACTATGGTTAAGTTGGAAAACGGGTAAAAACTGATCAACTAATAGAATAATTGATTCGACTACGATTAATCAATGAATCGTTGCAGCCCTAGTGTCTATATATGTCATTATAAACGTGTTCTCACATGTGGGTTCACGTTTCGTGTTTGTCGATCCGTTTAGAATGTGGTCGTCTTAAAGAGTTATCATGGAGTCACCACATTATGACTGGCATTAACATGGTGGACCTAATTTACTGTCTGTAGGCCCATGTATGAAACGGGCGTAATGTAGAGTCAGGAGAATATCATGCACTGAAAGTTCTGATGACTTACGTATGTCACTTAGCATGGAGCGCACCTCAACTTAAAGTGTCTGCTCATCACTCCAAAAGTCGTTTTAGGCTTTGTTTCATTAACAAGCTCATTAAGTCGCTGCACACCACCTCATGAAGTCCTTTAAGTGGTGATTGCACTACAAAACCCAGAAAACACCTCACACACTTTACAACTATAATTGATAAATTATATAACTTTAAATGCATTTATCTCTGAATGAGCCCTGGAAACAGTTAAATGAATGTGAAATGTGAAAACTGAAACACATCATCATCTCATCTTAGTTTTTCCCTTCAAGTAGACACCATAATCTGTTTTTGGATCTCATTCATTTGCACAAATTCACAACAGAGGATTTTCTATGAATTATTTTGTTACTATTGAGCCTAATTGGGGGTGTCAATGAGTTAAAGGAGAATTCCACACGAAAACACATTGGGCCTCAATCTACCTTGTTCCTGTGACATGATACATAATGTCCTGGAGGGGAGGAGAGGAGGAGGAATGGAATACCTCTGGGATTACATTAAAAAGTCATGTAAAACTCAAGCGTGTTTATCAGTATACTATTAAAATATGATGTGTGGAAAAAAATAAGTTTGGAGTTACAGAAATACCCACAGTAGAATAAAGACAAAATGTTAACTATTGTGAACATTGTCAACGTTGGGACAGGGACCTCATGGTGAAATGTAGAAAATGGGACATCTGTGACAAAAATCAAGGACATTATGTATCATGTCACAGGAATCAAGGTAGATTGAGGTCCAATGTGTTTTTGGTGTGGAAATCTCCTTTAATGTTTCAGACAGTTTGCAGATAGACATCTCTAAGCTTCATACTGTGTCACTCTGATCTCGCAGCGTAGCGATCACACTGTTCACGTAGCTAACATGATTCATTAACACCATCTGAGACCGCATTCACAAGGTCATGTTAATAGTTGCACCATAGGAGGTGGAGGCAGGGCCGTTGCTAGCCATTTGGGTGCCCTAAGCACAAATGCTTTCTGGTGCCCCCCCCCCCCCTCACAGGGCCACCGTTTCACATAAGCAGTGATGGGCCATTAGCCATCCTGTTGTTTTCAGAATGATCCAACACCTCCAGTCTCCAGAACCAGTTAAACAGGTTTTGACTCATTTGATAACAAAAGGCTGAATTAATGAAGTCTAACACCTTGGATCAACCTTCCTAATGCCATTGTAATGTATAGTTCCCCGAATCCCCCACCACTACTCATTGTTTCTCAGTTGCAAGGGCAATTTTTTTTCATGGGTTGACACCAACACTTGCCTGCTTGCCCGGGGAAAGTAAAAAAAAAAAAATGGTCGGGCAAGTGAAGACTGCTACCTGGTTGCCCGATCGGGCAAGTGTGCAACTTAGTGCACTATAACACAACACAAGATAAATTTGTCTTGGAGGCAGTCATTGCACTCTGCGTCTGTGTCTTTCTGTGGCTTTCTAGCTATAGGCCTACACAATTCCAGGCTGGGTTTGGGAAACAAAACAGGCAAATTAACATACAGATCAAAATGACCATTAATTTTCTACATTCTCTAGTTGTGTAGACCTGGGCTAATTAAGATGATGAATTTTAACTCTTGAGAGTGTAAAATGATACCAAATGGACCCGCAAGGGTCCATTTGGTTTCATGGCAAGTGCCTCCGAGACCTTAGTGTCAACCCCTGTTTTTCCTTCCCTGAATTCCTGGCCCAAGCTATAGCCTGGACCAGCAAATTAACCACAGCCCCTGTGAAATCCTACTGAAATCCTCATGTAGGCTGCACCCTTGCAGCCTACACAGAGAGGTGGGGGCGTGTGTAGGGTGAGGTGGTGGTGGGGGGCATCCCTGACCAGTTATACTTAGGGCCTCCAAAAGGTGCTGCGGCCCTGAATAAGCCCGCAGCCTGGCTGAGTATTTTAGCTCGTATAAGCTCGGTCAATTCTCGATCATTTCTTACCATTCAACATGTTATGTTGAAAAAACATGTTCCATGTTTTTTGCTGTATGTGGCGAGCATTTATCCCAAGTCTGCAAAACGTTATTAAATTAAACGATAGTAAATTGCAAAAAAAAGTCGGGAGATTCGCGGTAAAACAGACATCTTTTTGATCGTTCATATCTCCTTCAATTCTGGACCATTTTGTACATTTCAAAATGCAGCATGACGGGCAAAAATCACTCTCTCAGATGCTGTAGGATATGCAGGTAGGTCTTCTCTACGAAGCGGAATCAAGAGAAATGTAAACGTCGGGATTTCAGTGGAAACGTGAAAGCAGCAGCATTGTCACAAGTTAATTAATGTATTTAATTATGCCTTACCTAAACACAAGCAAGTGACCGACAGCAGGCAGCTGTCTAGAGCTGTTTATAGGACAATCCATAAATAAGGAGATGAATTGAACTGGCGGTTCTGTGGACATCTCCAATGTGCACAGTCTGTGCACGCACGTGGCTTTGAAATCCCGTGATCTATTTCCCAACTCTATTTGACGAAATTAGTTTAAGGGACTGCGTGACAAACAGGGGGGCACCATGTCTCTGGAGAGGGGCACAAAGCAGAATCAACAGTTTTCTCGGGAAAATGCATATTTATAGATTTTTATTTTATTTTTCATGGTGCCCTGCCGGTCACGTGGTGCCCAACGCACTGCGCGTTATGCGCGTTGCCCTCCCTACGCCACTGCATAAAGTCAGGGGCGTTTTTTTTTCACTAGGCAGACTAGGGCGCCATGAGGGGAGGGGGGCAAAGGGGAGGGGCGCCCACCAGACATGATTTAAAAGGTTATCATGCAGGCTAATAAGACTAATATGGATAAATACATTATACTTGTCCTCTATAACTAGCATTGAACATTTAAAACACATAATATGTTCTATAATATTATGTCTATGGTATGAGATTATCCCTGGGCTCCAGGGAAAATCTTGCCTAGGGCTCAAAATTGCTTAGAAACGCCACTGGATACAGTTATATTAGAGCGTATTCGATTGGATAGAAGTGGGGGAAAAAGAAGCATTTGTTGTTTGTGACTGATTCATATCCTGACTATAGTGTTTGTATGTGTTTAAAAGGCCTATTCGTGCTCCAGTTTTCAGGGTATACGGGCATAGCAGTGACCACCAAAAACTGACGTGTCATGCCGTGTTGATTTAGCCAGCTCACCGCTCACCAAAACACCTCTACTCTGTTTTTACTGCAGGCCACAGAAAGGGTGAGTAGCACATCACCTCAAACTGGACTATGTAGGCCAGGGCTGCCCAAAAGGTAGATGGCGATCAACCAGTAGATCACACAGGCTGTGCAGGTAGAACACATGACAGTCCTCCCAGCACTTGCACCCTTATGGATCCCTTACGGGTCCATTTGGTTTCATTTTACGCTCTCAAGAGTTAAATTATATTTAAACATCTGAATTATGTAATTTTCAAGGGTCCACACAATTAGAAAATGGAGAATAATTGTTATTTTGACCAAAGTTTTGCCAGTTCTCTTTCCCAATTGTGGATAAAAACGTGAAAGTTCTTAGTTGTGGGTGCAAGAAACTAAACTCAAGATCAACTCAAACACTGTCAAATACTGTTTTCAAACGTCAGTAATAGCATATACAGGAAAACCTTCCAATTCTCCCCCTCTATTTTTCATTATAAGTGCATTATTCTTAAACACTATAACAAGTAACACCATCACCAACTATTTCAAAGCTCAAACTTTCTAGGGGGCCTTGAAATGGATTTTCAGGAGTGGAACAATCACATTTTTGAAGTGTAGATCTTGTTGAGCCGCTCATTTTGAAAGTAGCTCTCAAGTCAAAAAAGTGTGGGCACCCCTGATGTAGGCCATGTATGTAATAGGCCTTATGAGAAACACACGTTAATGCCAGGACAAAATGAACTGTATTTCACCTATGAAGCGATAATTCCCAGTAGGCTGCTTGTTAGCCATTCTTATCGACCAGGTATGTTGTCTGGGAGCCGACTGGCACGATTGCATTGATTAGACGAAAACCCAGAAACCCTGGATCAGCATGTCTGGTTGGCCGCCTTGTTTTAAGCGCTGTTTCAGCATGGCGACGTGCTGGAAGTTACAGTATGTTTAGGATTAGGGTTAGAGGAGGCCAGTATATTGACCAAAACGACTGCAACAAAGTAGCCGAAAGTGCGTTAAAACTGACTGCATCGCGACATTCTCGCAGTGCAGTCGGGAGGGGCGGGGTTGAGGACCCATTCGCCTCGACTGGGCGATTTTTTTTATTTGGCCTAGACCGGCCCACCACAACCAGTGCGTGATGGACCTATTCTACCTGGTATAGTTGGTTAACCAGATGTAACTCTTTTGAGAGCGTAAAGTTTCATGTTAACACTCTCAAGAGTTAAAATATTCATCTAAATTGGCCCAAGTCTAATTAGAAAATGCTCATTTTGATGTGTATGTTTGACTGTTTTGTTTCCCAACTCCAGCCTGGAATTGTGGACCAAAAAGCAAAATAAATCTTTAGTTTTGGGGTCTGTTGGGGTTAAAATGTCATCAAATGGACCCTTGCGGGTCCATTTGGTTTCATGTTAACACTCTCAAGAGTTAAAATATTCATCTAAATTGGCCCAAGTCTAATTATAAAATGCTCATTTTGATGTGTATGTTTGACTGTTTTGTTCCCCAAATCCAGCCTGGAATTGTGGACCAAAAAGCAAAATAAATCTTTAGTTTTGGGGTCTGTTAGGGTTAAAATATCATCAAAATGGCTCAAAATTCTGAATGAGTAGTGGGCCCTGGTATCAAAAAGGTTGAAAACCAGAGCTTTTATTCATACCGTGATACCACCGGCCCCGTACGGGTCGAGACCTCCCCGTACGCCCAATGGTCAATCCGACCCTGACGCTTATCAAGTCAGACGGCTGGCAGCCAACGTACATGCCTGGTGGAGGAACTCGGCCTAATAAGCAGCCTACTGGGAATACTCGCTTGATTTTCGGGTCGAATCTGCCTGTACCGATCGATGGCAAGGATCCACGTCCACACCATGCGTCCCTGTTGATATGTACTGTACTGTAACGTGTTTGTTAGTCATCGTCGTAGAGCCGGAACAGAGCTATAGAGGACAAACGGACTTCCTTATGCGAGTAACTGTAGCATCATGTTCTGTGTGGAATGGACAATGGAGGACCGTTGGGAACTGGAGTCACACAACATTGTAGTAGAAGGAGACCTTGGTTTTGGCTGCTTTTCATGGGATCTTCCTTTGGTTTTCTCGTCCTTTCTTTACGATGTATAGACTAATATCTGCAGGACTTGGACATGGAGGAAGCAAGAAGGAAGCTCCTCTTTCGCTGGCAGAGCACACACATGGAAATGTGATGAATAATTAGCCCTTCACTAAGTCCTTCCCACAATCCGCCCTTGTCCAATAGGCACATTTAGAAGAGGAAAAACTTGACCTGCTTTAGCAAGAGTTGCTATTTGGATTAATTGGCGTTGGACAGTGACTAAACCCGGACCCCAAAGGATGGGGTTTTGAGAAGGACTAATTCTGCGGGTTTCGTGTGCTTTGTGGGTATAATATGTGCGCATTCTGGTCCAAACATCGTACTGGGGTTCGGAACCTGGTTTGGAAGGATGGGTCAATACAAATATCCTGGTTTTAGAAGGAGGGACCACTAAGACATACTGGTTTGGAAAGAGGAACAATACAATGCACTGCTTTGGTAGGAGGGGCCAATACAAGATGCATTCCAGCTGTTTTATCACCAAAGTGTAATATTTTCCTCATCATCATAGTAATAATTACAATGATATAGTTTAATAACTGTATAGTTGAGGACCTTATGGATAATAAGGGTATGTTAATAGGAGTTCACCGGTAGTTGTTGTGTGGGTGACTGTGAGTGCGAGTGAATGTGCGTGCATTGCACGTGTGAGCGTGCGTGGGTTCGTTTGTTTGTGCGTTCGTGTTTAGTTTCGGGCCGACGAGACCAACTTTTGATAAAGTCTTTGTGTCTTTACTCTCACACTCAGAGCTGCTGTAAAAAAAAAAAAAAAAAAACGACGACAACTAAAAAAAAACGGTTTTCTCGTGTTAAACAAATTTTTCCTGTTCTTCTCTGCTGTGGCGTTATAACGTTTGTCCCCTCTGGCTCCCTGTAGATTAAGATGTGCCTCTAGGGTTGTTTGATACCTTCTCTGCCTGTCTATCATCTGTCTCATCACCCACACACGCACACGCACACACACACACACACACACACACACCAGGGGCGGATGTAACATTTCCCAATTAGGGGGCAGGAGAAAATGGTATGGGGGCGACTTCATGTCTTCAAGTCGCACCCATACCATTTTCAGTGACTTTTATTAGGCAAGTAAAACATCAATAACAACATCAGTTGTTGTTGAAGTTGCAACAGACACGCAGCATGCATAAAGCTAAAGGTCTGACTCGGAGAGTTTTCTGTTTTCAATGATGAAATGCTGTTGGTTTAGTGGTGCCAATGGTTGGTTTAGTGGTGCCAATGGTAGTTAGTTGTTAGCAGTAGTGGTGTTTCAAATCATTTTAAACATAAGCAGTTTAATTTGAAATATCTTGGGTGGTTTCGCAAGTTTGGTGGGGCAGTAAGGGCATTTAGGGGGTCGCATTGCCCCCCATGCCCATGCCTAGATCCGCCCCTGACACACACACACACACGCACACCATCTTATCACAGCTGTTAAAGGCTTATATGTCACTGTATCACGCCTCAGCCTTCCGTAGAAAAGATACTTCAAGAGAGAGATTTTACTAGTCTAGTTTATTATTCTATATTTATTATCTAAAAGATGAAGCTATATATGTTCTTCTGTGACACTTTAGACCACCCTGACCCCCCCCCCCTTCCCCCCTCCACCACTGAGATGGATTCCTCTACATGAATGATGATGATTGATGAATGATCAACTCCAATTAACTCTCATTAAAGTGTTAGTCCTTGAGATTTTGATATTTCAACATTACAGCGTTGTAATCTCCACCGTTTTATTGCAATAGATCCTATATAGAGGGGTTTGCGGTTTTGCGTTAAAAAAGAGGCCTTATTAAAAGAACTGCTGCCAAAAAAGTAGATTTGCGTAGGAACAACGCACTTGTACACTCACAGTTGGGGAAAACATGTATTCACTGAAAAAGCACATTTCTTTATAAGAACCTGCCATGTGGATAACAGAGCCAGATGTTCCGTGTCGCTCAATTTCACACCAGCCAGAGTATTTCACTGCCACGCTCAATGCATCGTCTACGGACATGCATGGGCAACCTTCCCCTACAAGAGACCAAGGCGCTAAAAAGTTAAAGGTATACTAGTTAACTTTTTTCATTAAAACAAATCTTAAATTTGACATCCATTATCACTGGCATATCTGCCACATAAGCCATTCCCTGAATTCCAGCCCGCAAAGCCTGTTCTAAAGTGAAGGGGGGTCCGCAAGGGATGTTGAGAATTGTAGGACTCTATCTAAAAACTGCAGTACCAGCAGTGACCACCAGTCAAGTCACCTAGCACACCTTTAAGTTAAACTTAAAGGTGCCACTCGGGATGGACAGAAACATACTATGATCCTTCAAATGACTACGTTGTTTACAAACTAGCTGCTAGAGAAGAGTTTCGAGTGTCTGTATACTATCCTACTCCTCGCTACACCTGCCACCACACAGCTAGCTAGCTAGCTGCTCAATAACTGCTTAAACCCCATATGGTTGAGCGGAGTTCCTCAGGGCTCTATGCTAGTGTATTTTTCAGTTTTCTGTTATTTTAGGGAAACGCTTTCATTGAAAATACCCAAACGTTTACAACGCGTTGTTAGCTAATGGATCTACTACAATGTGGACTTAATTAATTAACAGAAAAAACTTCCAGTGGTGAAAAGTTATTGTTTACCGTGAATAGACGTTTCCCGAAGATCACAAAGATCTCTAGGATTAACACTTTAATTCTCGAGAGAGAAAACTGACGGGTTGATCTTGTGACTGGGTTCACGGTTATCATGTGACAATAGAATAGATCATCAGAATAAATCAATGTTCGTTGGGGGTGAAATATTACTTTAAAATGCTAAAAAATAATCATCAGCAGCACTGTGTTCTCTCATGCAGTCATATCTCTGTGCCGTGACGTGTGTTTGTGCCTGTGTGATTATTCTACCATGTTGCCTCTAGACTGTACATCTATATGACCATTTTTCAGACTGCGGCCATCTTGCCATCAGAGTTCCTGCTGCTGCCTTCCTCCTCCATTATGTGCAATTTCAAAACTGGGTGGTACGCACAGGCCGTTGAGTGGTATCTAACAAGCGCTTTCAAAGTGCAGAGATCACCTGTAAGAACAGAAAGTAGCTCGTAATAAATACACAAAGACTTGGCCCAAATAATACTCACACCAGCCTAAATGTTGAGGGGTCAGAATGACATTGAGGGGTCAGAAAACTGAGCTCTTGGGAGGGCTGTTGCAGCCTGAAAGAGGGACAAACCGAGGACAGATTTCCTGGGACTGTACAAATGTGAACTAAATAGACCCTAGCGAGTCCATTTAGTTCCATGTCTACACTCAGAAAAAAAAGGTCCTAAAAGAAAAATCATTAACATGGTGAAACACAACTTGATAGACCTGCCATTACTGATCCCATGAAGTGAACTGTCTTTCTTACTCTGGGCCGGGTATTATTTGGGCTGAGCCTTCCTGTTACCCTGATAAACATGTCTGCAGTGGATTTTTATGAAACAGAAACATTGCAGATAGATAGAGGATAATCCAAGCTCTTGGTACAGCTTTAGCCCTGAAACATGACTGTCATGCATCATGTGAAGCATGGCTAGTAATGTTGGTGAGTTTGACATTATTTTAATGCTCTCAGATATATGACTTTACTGTTGTGATGACTGAATGGTTGTAATGGGAAGTTGCAGCTTGTTAGCACCTTGCCATTGTCTTACGTGTCAAGATGGCCGCCGTGTGAATAATATGGTCCACAAGGACCAAAAGCATTCCTTTGACTTGTTCACAGCTTTAGCTTTCAGCTGAATTAGCTAAACGATGCTGACGTTATACTGAGGGGAGTGCTGATATAGTGATGATGATGATGATGATGATAAAAAGGATAATGACGGTGATGTTATCTATCTGGTTGTAACAATAAAATGGTTTTAGATATCAGCAGGCATACTGGGGACTGTAATTCTGAAGTGTGTCTGCTTGCTTTTGTGTATCTGTGTGTGGCATGAAATTATATTTTGTGTGTGTGTGTGTGTGTGTGTGTGTGTGTGTGTGTGTGTGTGTGTGTGTGTGTGTGTGTGTGTGTGTGTGTGTGTGTGTGTGCACGCCACTCACACACAACTATATACAGTATGAGATGATGATGATGATTATTGTTATTACCATATTGGCCGGAATATAAGACTATGGGCTCCATTTTCGTTACACTCTAAGGCCTAGATTTTTGTCACCGCTAAACCCTTATCCCTTAACTTCTTCGCCCTTTTGAACTAATTAAAAAAACATGGTTTCAATAGTTAAAATGGCCTAATAATAGTTAAAAAGCCCTAAACTCCTTATCCCAAACACCTTATCCCTTTTTTTACTATTTTGAAAACCTTTTTGGAATAGTTCAATGTGCCAATCTATTGACACATTGTGAGCTTGTAGACTGGCCATTTTAACTAGTTTAAAAAGGTGAAGAAGTTAAGGATAACGGGTCTATGTTTTAAATATCCTACTAGGCCTATCCTAAAAAAGGGTCATATTATCGCCTGGTGTACCAGATTCCGTTTCTACGTTGAAGTTCAAATTCAACTTTAACTCCACAACTGCGTCTGGCACGAAGCCTATCTCCATGAGTGGGCGTGGCTTATGAAGCTTGAATTAAATAATGTAGATACTTTCTGATTGGTCTCTGAAAAAAACAACATATTAGGCTCATTGGAACATCATACAATCAGAGACAAGGGCACTGATTGGATGACGTCAGGGGAATTCGAGTCAAGAGGAACTATCCAGACTGCCAGTAACATTCATAAGTTGAGTGTTGCCAACGGCAAATGAGGCTGGGACCAGGCTCGGGTCATATTATATTCAGGGGCCATTTGACATTCAATGTGTTTTTGTTTTTCCCACGAATGAGCCTTGAAAAATGGGGGTCGTCTTATATTCACTACAATATGGTACTACAACCATATATTCCATGAAAACACTGTTGACATAATGTGTCCTATTTGATATGATGATGGGTTTTCGGACAAACGTATGTATGAACCTAGCACATATAACGTGTTAAACATGGGGCTTTTCCATGATTATGAATAGCCTACATTACTAGCATTAGTTATACAGAGAGAACACTCCCTGGGGCTAAATCTGACCATGACAAACCTACAGGCAATGAGTGATGGGAGATGGAGTGCACTGTCAAAACAGTGCCACTAGATGGAGCTTATAGGCCTATTATAGAGTCAGTCTTCATAACAGCTCGTTTATAACAGGTTAGCAGGCCTGGAGGACAGACAGGGAAGGAAGCTTAAGGTTTAATAGTTCATTATCATTTATTATCTGCGTTTAGCGGTGGGGAGCCGTTAAACTGACACCGACCGCACGCACCGAGGAGCCCAGGGCGAGATAACAGAGAGAGAGAGAGAGAGAGAGAGAGAGAGAGAGAGAGAGAGAGAGAGAGAAAGAGAAAGCGAGAGAGAGACAGGGGCGGATGTAACATTTCCCAATGGGGGGGGGGGGGGGGGGGGGGGGGGGGGGGGGGGGGGGGGGGGGGGGGGGGGGGGGGGGGGGGGGGGGGGGGGGGGGGCAGGAGAAAATGGTATGGGTGCGGCTTCATCGCGCCACGGGCGATGAAGCCGCACCCATACCATTTTTGGTTACAGGACTTTTATTAGGCAAGTAAAGCGTCAACAATAACACCAGTTGTTGTTGAAGTTGCAACAGACACGCAGCATGCATAAAGCCAAAGGTCTGACTCAGAGAGTTTTCTGTTTTCAATGATGAAATGCTGTTGGTTTAGTGGTGACACAGCTGTAGTTAGTTCAATCAATCAATCAAAACTTTTGCACCTGCACATTTCATGCAGGTGCAACACAATGTGCTTTACAGATCACAGGATTAACACAAAACTACAGTTGTATAGCAGGCAGTAGTAGTAGTGTTTCAAATCATTTTAAATATACTTTTTTGGAAATATCATTTTAAATCTAAGCAGTTTCATTTGAAATATCTTGGGTTGTTTTGCATACCATCATGTTTGGTGGGGAAGACTGGGCATTTAGGCAGGCACTGCCCCCCCATGCCCATGCTTAGATCCGCCCCTGGAGAAAGAGAGAGAGAGAGAGAGAGAGAGAGAGAGAGAGAGAGAAGGAGAGAGAGAGAGAGAGAGAGAGAGCTCTCTCGTGTAGTTAAAGTGGATTAGCAGCTCTGAATAGAGGTGGGACATACAGTAGGCAGATAATTGCTACCTGTCAGCGGGGCTGTGAATGGTAGACACTCAGGCCAGGAGGGAAAGCCTAGTAGTTATCTGTACAATATGATCCTCTCTCCAAACACACCGTTAATTAAGAACAACAACAACAACGACTGTTTAATATTAAATAATTAAAAAAAGAAAATCATTCCCGCTTAAAGCGATAGTTCAGTTCATGTTGAAGGGGAATTCCATGCACCCATTTTAGGCTACTGTCATTAATGTATACGTTAGAGATGTCATATATGGATTATGGACATGATAAAAAAAAGTTCCCCCAGTCTGTGATCATTGGAAATGGAGGTCTTAAAAAAACATCAACATGGTGAAACGCACCATGATGGCATCACGTTGTGTTTCCCCATGTTGATGTATTTTCTTTGAGGACCTATTCCAAATGTATCCGGTAGGGTTCATTTGGTTCCATTTATACACTCACAAAGAAATCCCCTTTCCCCTGAGTCCTGTGGTGGGAGTTCTGCTCTGGTTTTGGTGAAATATGATACTTTAGTTCCAGTCGTTGTGTTTGTTGTGTGGGGGTCATTTGAGGCCGAGCAGTAAAAGTAAATGCATCCATGATATTTGTTAATGTTATGTTGAGGGTGCAATTAAGTTATAGAGATATATAGGGTTAGTATAATTTTGGACCAATGGGAGGTCGAAACAATGGCATGTTAACCTTTGTGGTGTAATTTTATAGTAAGGAACTGGTATTATTAATCCACAAGCTGTTTGGCGCTAGTGTCCCTGAGAAAATATCCTTCACCTTCATGGTATTTGAAGATTAACAAAGTGATATGGCAACCCGGGACTACATGTTTAAAGCAGTTATGATGTAAAATCGTTTTCCAAAGTCTATGGACTTTGGGGAAATCACAATGTGTGTTCAGAGCACTTTTAGATAGCACTTTAGAGCCGGCCAAGTCTATGGATTTTATTTATTTATTTATTTATTTATTTATTTATTTATTTATTTATTTATTTATTTATTTATTTTAGTATAGAAAGGTGAAATTTCAATTGGCCACAATGTGATGACATTTCAGATTTGGGATTAATCTGTGTGCACACACTAGCAGACAAAACACAGCTATACAAACCTACATACATTTCTACCCATCCATGAAAACACAAACACTTAAAGGCCTATGTACGTATAAATAAATGTCAATAGAAACACACACACACACACACACACACACACACACACACACACACACACACACACACACACACACACACACACACACACACACACACACACGAGAAGGCAGGTACAGACCACAGAGTCAGCACAGATTTTAAGTTGAGGGGTTTCTGGGAGAAGGTATACAGCTGCAGGGCACACCGCAGTATTATATTTAGAGTTACTTCCTGCAGCTTTCATTTCAAAACCCACCAACACACACACACACACACACACACACATGCACACTCACCAACACACACACACACACACACACACACATGCGCACGTGTCTCTCCCTCTCACCCACACACACGTGCATGCGTGCAGGGGTCGAGGTGCCTCCTAACCATTTCAGCCGTGCAGGTTGTGAGCTCTGTGGTTTTCAACCTTTTTCATCCCAGGGTCCACCACCATTTATTCAGCATTTGAGCCACGGACCACCATTTGAGGACATTTTAGTCCCGCAGACCCCAAAACTAAAGATTTCCTTTGCTTCTCTCCATGACCATTAATTAATCTTCTATTTGTGCAGATTAGGACTAATTCACATAATGAATAATTTAACTCTTGAGAGTGTAAAGTTTTTTACGTTCTCAAGAGTTACATCTGGTTAACCAACTTAGCTGGGGACCACCTGGAACCCTCTCAAGGACCACTGGTTGAAAACCACTGCTCTATATGGTTTCTTCGCTGGAAGAAGATTTGAGATGAGATGTGATCATGTGATTTGCATCTGTTCTGGATTCACGTAAATTAAAAGGAAAAAAAAAAAAAAAGTCAAACTCAGACCCGGATGTAACATTTCCCAATTCTGGCGTGCAAGCGAAAATGGTATGGGGGCGGCTTCATCACCCCCTTCATCGGGGAAGCCGCCCCCACACCATTCTCGGTTAAAGGACATTTAAGTAAACATCAATAATGACATGAAGCAGGTCTGACTCAGAGCGTTTTCTGTTTTCAATGATGAATTGCTGCTGGTTTAGTGGTGACACAGTTGTAGTTAGTTAGTAGCAGTGGTAGTGTTTCAAATCATTTTAAATGCCCATGCCTAGATCCAGCCCTGGTCAAAGCCATTTGTCACGTATTTCTTGTTGGACTGTATGTGGAAAGTGTTGCTCACATGGCAGGCAGAGTGCTGTGTCCTGTGTTTTTTAGGGCGTAGGCTGTACAGGTCTTACTAAGAATTAATGGGGAAGTCCACCCATTTTCAACATTCTAATCTAATATGTCATTAGTATACCCTAGAGGTGCTGGGTGGACATGATAAAAAAAAGTTCCCCCATTCTGTGTTCCCAAGAAATGGAGGTCTAAAGGAAACCACTAGCATGGTGAAACATCTTGAGGACATCATCAAGATGTATTTTCACCATGTTAATGGATTTCTTTAGACGCTTCTTTTTTCTGAGAGCGTACAAATGGAACGGGTTCATTTGGTTGCATTTGTACGCTCTCAGAAAAAAAAAAAAAAATGGTGAAATTCCCCTTTAAGCACGCTGGTTTCCTTATTCCTTAAAAGCAGCTGAATCACACAAAAATATCGATATATTTCTAACAAACCTGTCAGACCAGAGGTCAGTCCTATGGGCTTCTGAGAACGGTGACACATAGTTTACTTTCATTGATTAGACACAGGTCACGTATAGGTTAAAGTCCCAGTGAATTGAATAATACGTTTTTGTTTTTTGACTACATCTGTGGTCATTATATGGCCATACCCAACAATGCATGGGAAAAAAACTGAGGCAACCACACTTTGCTATTGTTTGTTTCAAAACTTTTCATGTCACGATTAATTAATTAAAGCTGCAAGGCCTTGTTTGCAGTACTAGCTTATTAGTCTACATAATGAAGTAGCTAAATCAAAATCGTGCATTTACCATGTTTTATCCTAGCTTTTGTGCATCACATTATCCCATTCACACACACATTCATACACTTATGGCAGTGGAAACCATGCAAGGTACAACCAGCACATCAGGAGCAATTAGGGGTTCAGTGTCTTGATCAAGGACACTTCGACACCAACTCTGGGGGAGCCCGGGATCGCACCGGCAACCTTGCGTTTACCATTCAGTGACTCTACCCCTGAGCCGCACTGCCACCCCCAATCAAGGCACGGTGACACAGTGGTTAGTGCTGAAGCCGCCCCCATACCATTTTCATTTACAGGACTTTTAATGTGCAAGTAAAGCATCAACAATAACAACAGTTGTTGTTGAAGTTGCAACAGACACGCAGCATGTATAAAGCTAAAGGTCTAAGAGATTTTTCTGTTTTCAATGATGCTGTTGGTTTAGTGGTGCAACAGTTGCAGTTAGTTAGTAGCAGCAGTAGTAGTGTTTCAAATCATTTTAAATATAAGCACTTTAATTTGAAATATCTTGGGTTGTTGTTTTGGGGGACATCATCGCCCCCCATACCCATGCCTATCCGCCCCTGTGGTGACCCCCGACGGTAATGTGATTATAGGCCTATATAGGAAGTCTACTTTTTTCCACCAGGGGGGAAAAGACCATGACAGACAAACAGACAGACAGACAGCACCGCCACCAACCGCCGGCCTTTCTTTTCCTTTCTCACGCACGCACACGTGTGACCGTCCGACCCCCCGCGGCCGCCCGCCTATCCTCCTAGTCCAAACCCACCACCACCGCACCGCAGCACGGCTCGGCACGGCACGGCACGGAGCAGCGCGGCGCCGGGCTCCCGGTTCGTGTCTTCACTTCACCCCACCGCTGAGTGACTGAGCCTGAGCTTGGCAGGCAGGCAGGCTGCCACTGCCACACACACACACAAGAGCCAATCCGGTCCGTGCATGCACTGTCTGCATGGGGGCTCCTCTACTTCTTCTTCTTCTTCTCGAGTCACACTAGTAAAGTAGGGCAAAGCTGCGGCTTTTTTCTCCTTCCTGCTTCTCTCTCTCTCTCGTCTCGGAGGAGCCGTACGGCACGGCACGGTACGGTACGGTACGGCACGGCGCCGGGAGGAGGGACGAAGCAGCAGAAGCAGAGGAGGACAGCAGACAGGGACAGTTATAGGAGAGGAGACGGAGAAGAGAACAGCACCGACCCGGAGCCTGACCGAGTGTTGGTTGGTAGCCGGTGTTGGTGGGCTGTGTGTGTGTGTGTGTGTGTGCACAATGAACGGGGACGTAACGGAACTATTGTAACAAGAAGCGGAGGAGGAGGAGGACCGGCGACTCCGGCGAGAGGACCAAGCAAGCACCAGCCGGAGAAGAGACCGCTTTAGTAGAGTCCCCCACCGCCGGCCGCCGGCCGGGCCGTCCCCGCTGCTATAGCCCGGTGCTGGTGGTGTCGTTCCGGGTTGACACACAGAGAGAGAGGGAGGCTGTCTGTCTGACCCCCCGCTGGGAGACACACCACCACGGAGGAGGAGGAGGGTGGGAGGGAGGGTAGGGGTGGTGGTGGGGGGGCAGGGTGGGACGGCAATAATCCAGGAAGTGGTGCTGCTGGTGGCACACACACACACACACACACACACGCACTGACACACACACACAGAGACGCCGGCTCAGGTGGGAAGGAAGGAGGAGGCAGGTGACACTGCACAGGCACAGGACAGCCAGGTAGAGAGAGACTAGGATATCTACCTACGGAGAGAGAGGGAGACACACACCGCCTGGCTGCTGGGACGCAACGACAAGAAGACAAGGTTTTTAAATTCCTCTTTTTTGTTCTGTTTATTTATAGTTTTGTTGTGCGTTAATGTATGTATGTATGATCGCCTCTCGTTGCTCTCCTCTCCGTATCGCTGCCTCTGCTCCTCTCTCTCTCTCTCTCTCTCTCTCTCTCTCTCTCTCTCTCTCTCTCTCTCTCTCTCTCTCTCTCTCTCTCTCTCTCTCTCTCTCTCTCTCTCTCTCTCTCTCTATCAGGGTCACGGGAGGACTAAACCACGTCATGGGTATTCGGTAACTCCCGTGTGACGCGTCGACTGTTCTCTCTCTCTCTCTCTCTCTCTCTCTCTCTCTCTCTCTCTCTCTCTCTCTCTCTCTCTCTCTCTCTCTATTATTATTGTTTCCCCTCCATTCAGTCGTGTTACTTTATTAAAAAAAGAAGAAAAGGGGGTGAGGTGCAGGGTGGGAGCTTGGGGGGTAAAAAGTAGTGCACTAGAAGCAGCAGCAGCAGCAGCAGGACAGGTGCGAGTGTGACTAGTGCTGTCTGTGTGTGTGTGTCTACCTGCGCCGGCGCGCGCGCCCGCCCGCCCGTGCGTGTGTGCGTGCAGGTGAGCTGTTGTAGGCACAGGCGCAGCGGCTCTATAGGGGTCGCCGGGGACGTGACTTGTCTTTCTAATTATAGTTAGACCGTGCAGAGCTCTGACATCCAAACCCTGGACCTGTTCACACGCACCTTATTCCCTCCTCCCTCCCTCCTCCCCCTGCAACTACAGACAGTTACTCGCTCACCTGCATGGCTGCAAATGCATGTATGTAGCCGCAATGCAACTCTCTAGATTCTTTTAGAATTGGGGCTGAATCTAGAGTTGCAATCCGGTCCGTCGACTCCCCCCGTAACAAGAATTTTCATCTGCGATTTGCTTGTATTAAACGATGTTAAACTCGCCAACATTGCGGCCGTATGGAAAGGTTGAATTATCCTCTTTCTATTTGCAAAGCATTTGTTTGATTAGAATCCTCAGTAGACATGTTATGAGCTACTTTCAGTCATTAAATAAAAGTGCTTGACTTGGGAGGCACTTGTTTGTATTAACGGGTTCTGATGGTGCCTCCTGCATTAGGTGCAAATGCTAAACAGGTGTAACCCTGGCCCTTTTAGTGACTAATGATGAGCGCTTCCAAACTCCAATACTTGACAGAAAGTAGCATGTATATGGTGGATTTTTGTCGAATAAATGCTGTCAGGTCGAAAGAGGATAATTCAACCATAATGACTGTGTTGCACAAATACAATAAACACTATCAGGCTCACAGAGATCTTTAAATTAAAATGGTATACAGAGGTATACCATTACAGAGGTGTATATATACGTTTGTCATTACTGATCACCAGATAATTCATTGCCATATCGATACAGCAGCTTCTCGATTCACCTATCGTCCAGTTATTCGATCGATATATCGCAACATCAAATATTGAATACACCACTATACTAATTTTCATGATAGGTCTGTGTCTCACAGGAGGTCTGTGGACAGAGCAGGCATCCGTACATTCCCCATACCCATCAAGCTTATAGAGCTCAGCAGTCCAGCTGTTCCAGAAATGGATTTCCCATTAATTTTCCTCATAGACTTACCGAAAATGATCTATATAAAGACGATTACGCCGCAGACGTAACAAAACAATACTTTGGGATAATCAAATAATTTCTAAGGAGAAAAAAAATACGTTTTTTTTCCTTCTTGCTAATGAGATATTGTGTGTGTTGTCAGGGGTTGACACTAAGGTCTCTGAGGCACTTGCCCATCAGGCAAGTGAGGTTCTACTTGCCCTCAGGTCATGGTCACTTGCCCCCCAAAAATATATTGTAAATTTTGCATCTAAGTTTACTTCCTACTTGGGTGCTTTAAACCAGGGGTTTTCAACAGGTGGTCCGGGGACCACCAGTGGTACCTGAGAGGGTTCCAGGTGGTCCCCAGCTAAGTTCGTTAACCAGATGCAACTCTTGAGAACGTAAAAATGAAACCAAATGGACCCGCAAGGTCCATTTGGTTTCATTTTTACACTCTCAAGAGTTAAAATTCATCTTAATTAGACCATCGTGGTCACAGACCCAGTGGTCCCTGACCCCAGCAAAATGATAGTTTGGAACCAAATGAACCTGGGAGAGAGATAGGTAGAGATAGCTAGAAAGCAGGGAAAGACACAGAGGCAGAGTGCAATGACTGCCTTCAAGACAAATTTATCTTGTGTAGTGTGTTATAGTGCACTAAGTTGCACACTTGCCCGATCGGGCAACCTGGTAGCAGTCTTCACTTGCCCCACCATTTTTTTTTACTTGCCCCGGGCAAGTGTTAGTGTCAAGCCCTGTGTTGTCATGATTTGTTGAGACGCAAGTTGTCTTTGTCCGCGGTGTAATTGTCTTTACATAGATCATTTTTGAAAAAAAGTCAAAGGAAAATGAATGGGGAATCCATTTCTTGAACAAAGGTGACGTCAAGAGACGTGTGGGACTGCTCAGCTCTATAGAAACTGCAGGCTTTCTTTCTATTCCTGAAAAGTTGCAGTACGATAATGGAAGCCATTGTTCTCCCGATAATGAAAATGCATATGTATACACTTTTTAAATCTTGTCCTGTACAGCCCTCCTATGAGACACAGACTGGGGCGGATCTAGGCATGGGGGGGCAATGCCCCCCTAAATGCCAGGACTGCCCCACCAACATGATGCTAGTCTTGGGCGGTATTGATTTTTTAATATATAATATATGATAATGTCTTAATTTGCTCGATATTCGATATTACCGGTATTGACGGCAATCAGAGTTGGAACGCTCCACCAGTCACCTAGTTCTCAGAATTTGCGACTTTGAGGGGTCAGAAACTGAGCGCTCTGCTGTTCAAGCAGCCTAAATAGGGAAAAACTGGAGTTGGAAATACATTGTTTCCAAAAAGCCTAGCCCAATAAGGGCTATTTTAGGCATGTGTGTAACATGAAAATTGTTTGTATAGTTACAATTAAGTCTCATTGCTCATATTTTAATAGAATACAGTATAATGTTGGTATTTGACGATATTCGGTATTCGATATTTTTCACAGACCCAACGATATTACTCGGTATTGATTTCCAATATCGCGATAAACGGTAATACCGGTATATTGCCCAAGACTACATGATGCCATGCAAAACAACCCAAGATATTTCAAATGAAAGTGCTTATATTTAAAATGGTTTGAAACACTACTACTACTGCTACTAACTAACTACAGCTGTGTCACCGCTAAACCAACAGCATTTCATCATTGAAAACAGAAAACTCTCTGAGTCAGACCTTTAGCTTTATGCATGCTGCGTGTCTGTTGCAACTTCAACAACAACTGATGTCATTAATAATGCTTTACTTGACTAATAAAAGTCCTGTAACGAAAAATGGTACCATTTTCTCCTGCCCCCCAATTGGGAAATGTTACATCCGCCCCCGTACACAGACTGGGTAGAAACAAGGAAAATGTGGTATTTTATCACGAACATGATAAAGTGAGGACTGACTAATTACATGCAAATAAGTGTCAAAGTGGTCCCTTAATGTTTGTCCTGATAAGATTATGTCTTGTATCTGGTTCAGATACAACAGGGGTTTTCAACCTTTTTCATACCAGGGCCCACTATTTATTCAGCAACATTCACCACCATTTGAGGACATTTTAGCCCCCACAGACCCCAAAACTAAAGATTTATTTTGCTTTTGACATCAATTCCAGGCTGGATTTGGGAAACAAAACAGTCAAACATACAGATCAAAGTGACCATGAATCTTCTACATTCTCTAGTTGTGTAGACTTGTGATAATTCAGATGGTCAATATTTTAACTCTTGAGAGTGTAAACATGAAACCTAATGGACCCTTGCGAGTCCATTTGGTTTCATTTTTACACTCTCAAACGGTTACATGTATTCGACCAACTTTCAATCACATGGGAACCACCTGGAACCCTCTAAGGAACCACTGGTGGTCCCTGGACCACTGGTTGAAAACCCCCGGCATAGACCCATAACTTACATGTAAAACCACTTTTCTGCGAGTGGTGTGTTTGCCCCTATAAACGTTTAACCCCTGCCCTGCTAGTGTGGACATTGGTAAACATTGCATAGATACTGATATTGTTTACCTTACCTTAATACCTTGATATATACTGTATGTATGAACATATAGAGGCCATGATGATATACAGTATATTGTTATATATATATATATATATATATATATATATATATATATATATATATATATATATATATATATATATATATATATATATTATTATTTTTTTTAAATTTATTCCAAAATAATCGATTCTGATTGGAGGACGTCCTCTCATCCTATAGGACGGAAGGCTTTTCTCCCAAAGCCCCAAACTGAAACTATTTTTTTTTTTTTTGGTACAGCACCCGTGTTCCATCGATAAATTGCGATATATAATGCACTATGTAAAGCACCATGGATAAAGGCGATATATACGTTTTATATAAATGCTCCATTTACACCCCCCATCAGTACGCAGCCCCCTGTCCTGCACTGCCCGGCACACAAGTTAAAAGCACAGTACCAGGCAACTAGGTAACCCCCCCCCCCCTACTGGTATTGTGCGTTAAATTGAGTCTTATCGTTAACAACTACTCCATACTTTAAGTTAACAGGATGTTGGCTTTAATAACAGGCAGTCGGACCAGGTTTAAGTTTTGCTTCTCTTTCAAAGTCGTGGTGGGTGGGGAGGGCTTCAGGCTTGTCGTGTGTGTGTGTGTGTGTGTGCGTGTGCGTGCGTGCGTGTGTGTGTGTGTGTGTGCGTGCGCGTGCGTGTGAGTGTTCTGTGGTGGGCTGACTGGCTGAACCAGCCCGACAGGCTTGGGTTTTTTGTCTGTAGCTGCAGCAGCAGCACTGTGTGTTGTGTTTGGTTTGGGCTCTCTCTTCGTCTTCTTCTCCTCCTTCCTTCCTGCTCTACTCCGCTCCGAGGGGTTTGTGTTCAGGTTCAGTCAGCCCCTGAGACCTCAGGCAGGGGGTGGGGTTGGGGGCTGCCTGCCCCGGGGAGAGTCTACCTGGGAGCCGGGATGGGTGGGAGGGCAGGTGACTCTCTACGGGAGTGTCTTAAATCAAATGGAGTGGGTGGGGTTTGTCCGTGTGTATGTGTGCGTGCGTGCACACGTGTGTGTGTGGGAGGTGGGGAAGTGGGGGGGGGCACTTGGATCTCTAAAGCCCAGGGGGTACTGACCTCTCCTGTCGGACCGGTTGACATCAGAGATGTGACGTTAAAGTGGTGTGTTAACACAATATTTTCCTTGAAGCTGTCAGCCCCACGCTCAATGGGCCTCCTATTACAGCTGGATGACAGACAGTGCCCACTGCTGTGCCCACTTAAACTAGACACCCTTCACAGCCTCCATACGCACGTAAAACGCACGCAACGACATCCTTCCTGCGTGGTTTTCTGACGTATGTGGGGATATTTCAAACCAACCCCTACCCTACCCGAGGTTGGAAAAACATGATTAACCCATGGATAACCCGTGAGGCTGATTCTATATAGATAGCCTTCTAAAGCAGTAGTTCTTATTAGAACGTATACATAAAGGAGAATTCCACACCAAAACACATTGGGCATCAATCTACCTTGATTCCTGTTACATGATACATAATATCCTTGATTTTTGTCACAGATTCTTTCTACATTTCACCCTTGAGGTCCCCGTCCCCAGCGACGACGTTGGGAATAGTTAATATGGTCGCAGGTTGTCATTATTCTACTGCGGGTATTTCTGTAACTCCAATTATTATTATTATTTTTTCACACATCACATCAAACCACACGTTACAAGGTAATCGGACCACTATATGATTTTTAGAAACTAACCCTAACCCGGAACCCGTGGGACAGCAGTTTCTACCGGAGTTATTGGAGAGGAGAGTGGGAGGAGGAGGAGGAAGAATTGATTACCAGTAAGACTACCCTAGAGTGAAATAAAACTCAAGCGTGTTTATTAGTATACTATTAAAATATGATGTGTGGAATTAAAAATAAGTTTGGAGCTACAGAAATACCTTTAGTAGAATAAAGACAACCTTAACTGTTCCCAACGTCGTTGCTGGGACGCCGGGGACCTCATGGTGAAATGTAGAAAATCGGACATCTGTGACAAAAATCAATGACATCATGTTTTATGTCACATGAATCAAGGTAGATTGATGCCCAATGTGTTTTGGTGTGGAATTCTCCTCAAGATGCCGGAGGCAAACAGTTCATTTGTATCTAGTTTGATAATAATAGTATTAATAGTTTATGCTTGGTGCATACAGTATAATGGCATACAACTGGCCAAGGTTAAATGCCCCCCATCTGCTATATCTTTCTTTTCCCTTTTCCCTCCACTATGATTTGCTGCTTCTGACCTTTGTGTGTTTTTAATTGTTTGAAATGAACAAGATGGTCACTATTGTGAACAATGCTCTCTCTACAGAGGGAGCATTACCCGGCCCCTTCTCTGATGGGGGCCGGGTCAGTTTGCAAAATAATAATTTAATAGTTTTTGGCACTGGCGTGCACAGAGAGTTCCAAGGGCAGGTGCTCAAATGTCACCAGGAGGGCACTCTTGGTGGAAAATTGAGTTTTGGGGGGTTAAAAAACGCATAGAAAACAGCATTTCAGCATCTTTTTGCTCTTTTAAAAAGGGCATGTTGGTACAGAGAGGGCCCCTAGGGGGTGCTCAAACCCCACTTGACGTATATGTATGCACGCCTATGGTTTTTGGTTGAGCTGAACTAAAAGACCAGTTTTAACCTTGATAGTTGTAATGCTGTAATGTTCAATTACCCCAATAATAGCCTAAACAATGTTATTGTTTATTAGCATTAAACCATTTTTGATTTTGTAGGCTATGCTACTATTCAAACACATTCTATCTTCCCTTCATCGTGTTGAAAAAGAAAATGACATTGATCTTGTATATAGCTGACTGTCTTTCACTCTCCTTAACTCCATTTATTTTTTATTTATGTCAATTTAATTGTGAGAGGTCATTTGGTTGCATTTGTTAAATAAGGAGTAAGGATTTAGCTGGGAGCTGGACGTCCCACTTTCTCTAGAATCACATATTGCTAACCAGGACTGAACAACTCATCATTATGAAGCAAAAAGGCCTTTTATCATAAGCCCACTTTTAGTTCAAAGCGCTTCTGAGACTAAGCAGGTGGAACAAATTAACTAATGAGTGTCAGCTAGTACCATGGGTAGCCTACAGGCTACAGACAGAGTCACGCCAACTCCGTTCACTTCATGGGCCAGTCCAATGGCAGCTCTTCTACATATACGTTGTACTTCTATTCAGATGGGGACAAGTTGGCAACACATAGGTTTGCTTGAGCGCTCAGTTTTTGATCCCCCAATGTCGCAACTTCACTCGTGGCAGGTGCGCTCCTTCTTAGCTGGTTGTTGCTAGCGTTTTCTTAGCTGGCTGCCAGCAAGCCCTTAGAGACGACAGATTTGATCATACGATAAAAAATATTGACAGTTGCAGAGGTGATCACAGGCCGGGTCCGGCCCGGCCCGCAGACTGTAGTTTGGCGACCACTGATATAAGGAGTTAGACTTTGTGAGAAAAGCCTTTCGTCCGATCAGGATGGAAGAGGGGCCTTTCTCCAATCAGGATCGAGTGGGGGTGGGACTTGGTGTATATGCTGTTGGCTTATTGTACACCCCCCACTGTAGAGTGTGTGCATGTCCACATGTTGTTACTTGTGGGACCAGAGGGTATTCCAAATCACTCAAATCACTGAATGCTCCTTTAAAGCTTAACTTTCTTTTTGGAGTTTTGTGTTGGTTATAGATAACTTCCCATGATGTCATTTCAAACAGCTCTCAAAATCATTTAGTACATAAACGAGCACAAACAAAGTGGATTCAGAATCAGCATAACTCATGTGGTTTTATTTTTTCATAAAAGCGTTAACCTGTTGATTTTACGATTTTAAGATCTGGAACCATGAATCCAGTCTGGGTTCTTGTTTTTTTTATATAAAATGCTAAATTGAACAGGGAGTTTACATGTTTATGAAAAAAATAAAAAGACACAAGTTTTGGTAATGCTCTATAGTGTTTGAATCAACTTTTGTGCTTGTTATACTAAAACAGAACTGTCTTCTGCCAATGGGAGGATATTTAATTACTATTGGAACTGGCCCTATGGTATATTATCCACTCCATGATAACAAGTGAATGCAACTATTTTTTTTTTACTTTTTGCAACTCATTGATTTAATTGTATTATGAAAACTTTTGTACCAATTGTTCTATTTCGGCCCGCCGTGTATTTGAGTTTGCCGTCCCTGCTTTAAATGAAGCAACAGGATACGATGGGGTGTGTATTGAGGTGGTTGGCATGGCGCTTGGTGCTACCAAGGTGTAGGCCAGTGTCGTCCTACATATTCTAGCCGTGCCACTAACCACCGTAAAGCACAGCTTTAACCTTAGCGTTTTGGTGTTTTACCTATTGAAAAATAGCAGATCAACAATCTCATGTCGCGCACCGAGTGGCGCGACATGAGCTTGTTGTTCTGCTATTTTTGAAAAATTGTGAAAATGTGCCGCAAATCTCTGAATATGTTATTTTGGAAGCAAACATTTTTAACTCAAATTTTTGCATCTGGGGAATCCCTAGAACAACATGTTTTCAGATGGGGGTCTGCAGCCAAATATGGATAATTCTGGTGGTCCTTGGCTTGGCCTTGGACACAGGAACACAGATTTTTCAGAAAAACTAGAATCTAGTGTCAGAGACTATAGAATCTAGTGTCAAAACTCGATTCTAGCGTCAGAAACTAAATTCTAGTGTCAAAAGTAGATCCTATCATCAGAAACTATAATTTAGTGTCAATAACTAGAATCTAGTGTCGGAAACTACAGTAGAATCTAGCATCAAAAGCTAGAATGTTGCTGCAGCTATAACCTGGTGTCAGGAACTACTGTATAATCTGGTGTCAGAAACTCGAATCGAGGGTCAGGACACAATGGGTTAAAGTGTTTCGTTGCTCTCACCCAGAAGCACCACAGAAACGCATAGAACCTTTTTTTTTTCTTTTTTTCTCCAAAACATGGGTTATAGTACTGTAGTATAGTATTCAATTTCGCTAAATTGCATGGCTGTCCATCTCTATACCAAAATAGTTTCCCCCATTGTTTTCCGTTGCCATGGGCAACTTAACACCCGGCTGGACTGGCCCACAAACGTACCACACAGTGATACTCGTACTGGTGCCTCGGTCCTGTGTCAAGGACCCCTAAATTCATAATGCATTTGACCACAAAAACCCCATTTGTGGAGATGTTGTGCCAGGGACAAGATCATTATTACAAATGATCTTCTGCTAATTAAAAGAAGGAACATGACAACAACCCAAGTTGGCTTTGTCTGCGGTATAATTGTCTTTATATAAATACTTTTTGAAAAGTCTATGAACGGGGAAATCTCCGGAACAGGCGCCTTGACGTCACTGTGGAGGCCTATAAAATATGATTAAAGTGCTCCCTGGACCCCTCCTTGAAAATCACTGGTATAATACATTGCTGTACCGTACTGTCACTGTGGTTATTGGCACGGCTCCGGATGCCTCCTGACAAATCAGCATGTATTGTAATGCTTCAATCACATTCCTGCCCTAACCTGATTATTCCCTGCAGTAAATGGCCTTCATCAGTGTTCAAATTGTGTTCATTAAGAGGAATGACGATAGATGATTGTGGTGAATTATTTTATTATTACTTTACCACAATGATGGGACTCAGAGTGTGTCGCTGCAGTAAAATAAGACCCGTACTAAGATATCCCAGTAAACACAGCCAGGACCACGACGAATTAGGGACGTCTTGATTGTGTCCAGATCAAGGCAATCTGTCCCAGAATATCACCTGATTTCAACCAACACAAATCCTGTCCACTAAAGATGAACGTCCCTGGATGAATCAGAGAGAGTCCGATTGAGGCCAGACTAACTTAAATCAATCATAACTAGTCAGATCTGCCCCAGAATAAGCATTATTCTATTATTATTTCAACTGGTGAAAACGTCCTCGAAATGACGTAAATGTCAAAGGCGATTGCTCGAACATTGCTCTAAAATTTCATTTCGAAACGTCCATTTCGTGTCACCTTTGACCTGACCAAAATGACCGGAACTATTTAACATTCACCAATGAACCAGAGCAGAACAAAACCAGAAGCTTGGCGACACAACAGACTCTTTTAAACACATGGTTTGTTCTGTCGAAGTTTCTCACCGTCGTACAGTACTATCTCAAACGGGACTATTGACCTGACGACTGAATTATCTCCTCTCCTCCTCCTCTCTCCTCTCCTCTGTTCCTTCCCTCGGCTCACGTAGCCAGATAATTGGAGATCTCTGCCCACCGCTACGTCTGCCGGTAACATCAGACGTACATTTTCAATGCGGTGGTGGGGACTTAAAAAAAACCCAGCGTGGAAAAAAACTATTGGGAAATGTAAAACCAAACTCCTGTCGCATGCAGGAGGGACAGAGCTACGTATAAAGGCCCTTTCAGGGTGGTCTCTCTCATCTGTTCAGTATCAGGAAGAGGATGGTATGAAGACAGACTGGTTTTGAAAGCGGGTTTGTGTAGGCGTTTCTACGGTAGGAGGAGGTTGAACCCAGGGCTGTGTGTTGGAGCCCCTCCAGTTTACACTGAATTCAGATTTCCTCAGATGATTGGTGCAGTCGGAGATCTCTGATCAACTGGTTATACGAGGCTGAGAGCTAGCTCCCTGCCGAGTCATCTCACCCACCACTGTATGTGGCACGCATGCACGCATGCACACACGCACACACACACACACACACACACACACACACACACACACACACACACACACACACACACACACACACACACACACACACACACACACCAGGGGCGGATGTAACATACCCCATTTGGGGGGCAAGAGAACATGGTATGGGTGCACGGCATACCATTTTCTGTTACAGGACTTTTATTAGTCAAGTAAAGCATCAATAATAACATCAGTTGTTGTTGAAGTTGCAACAGACACGCAGCATGCATAAAGCTAAAGGTCTGACTCAGAGAGTTTTCTGTTTTCAGTGATGAAATGCTGTTGGTTTAGTGGTGCCACAGCTGTAGTTAGTTAGTAGCAGTAGTAGTGTTTCAAATTTATAATATAAGCAGTTTAATTTGAAATATCAGAGATATTTCTTAATTTGAAATATCTCTGGGCATTTAGGGCCATGTCCATGCCTAGATCCACCCCTGACACACACACACACACACACCACACACACACACACACACACACACACACACACACACACACACACACACACACACACACACACACACACACACACACACACTCCCTTAAGTGTGGCCATTATTTTACAGTCTGCATTTCTGTTTCTTAGAAGTTAAATTAGGAAGTGGTCCCCCCCACCCCACCCGCCTGAGATCATCATATGATCGTGTGTGTGTGTGTGTGTGTGTGTGTGTGTGTGTGTGTGTGTGTGTGTGTGTGTGTGTGTGTGTGTGTGTGTGTGTGTGTGTGTGTGTGTGTGTGTGTGTGTGTGTGTGTGTGTGTGTGTGTGTGTGTGTGTGTGTGTGTGTGTGTGTCATGTCATAGTGTGATGCCATATCGTTATTATGTCTTTTGTCTCTCTCTTTCTCTCTCTCTCTCTTTGCTCGCCCCCTGGGCTGTGTGTATATACATGGCGTCTGCTCATATTAGCCTTCTTTGTGCTAACATCCTCAGGTGTGCGACCCCGGCGAACTCTCTTCACACCCCCCACCCCTCCATAAGAAGTGGAAGAGACAACGCAAAGAAGTGAGAAATACAGAGAGAGAGAGCGCGAGAGAGAGAGGAAGAGAGAGTGAGAGCCAGTGACAGCCATCTTCTCTTGAGGAGGTGAGAATGAATTTACACCAAATCCCAGCTCTTATTCTGTCTTTTTGTGCCTGCTCAAGCCACATTTTCGTCGTCTCTGTCTTGTTTTTTGTTTCGCCTTGAATTTTCTTGGTCTTGCCACAAGCTCGGGTCTCTTTCGCCCACGGAGACCACTCGAGACGAGACAGTGCAAAGTAAATGTTCTATATCCATTGTTGCCCTGTGCTCTTATTCAGAGCACAGGGCTGGGTGACACGCATATCGCTAGCAGTCCACAAAGCGACAGTTAGTATTGTACAATAACAACTAAAGTCTCTGTAATGTGTTTTGTCAAAAAATGGCTTTTTGGCCTTGACGTCTCTAGGTCTTGGCCTCGGTCTTGGTCTTGGTCTTGACCCCTCTAGGTCTTGGTCTTGTTCTCGACCCCTAAAGATGCTAGTCCAGGGGCGGATATAACATTTCCCATTTTGGGGGTCTGTTGCGCGCATGCTGCGTGCAACAGACACGCAGCATGCATAAAGCTAAAGGTCTGACTCAGAGAGTTTTCTGTTTTCAATGATGAAATGCTGTTGGTTTAGTGGTGCCGAAATTGTAGTTAGTAGCATTTCAAATCATTTTAAATATAAGCACTTCAATTTGAAATATCTTGGGTTGTTTTGCATGGCATCGTGTTTGAGGGGGCAGACTGAGTATTTAGGGGGGCATTGCCCGCCCATGCCTAGATCCGGCCCTGTGCTAGTCTTGTCTTGACCAGGTCCGTGATTGCCTTGGTCTCGTTTTGGTCTTGACCTCCTCTAAGTCTTGGTTTTGTCTTGAACTTGATTTAGGTGGTCTTGGCTACAACACTGTTACAGTTAGTTAGTTTAATCATGCTGCTGTTTACAACAGTATTGCATTGGTGAAGGGAGATGAGCTAATGCCACTTTGCTTTGACCTAAAAAAAAGTGCTATGAACAGAAAGTATTATCATTATTATTACTACACTCGGGCGTACAAAGACATCTAGTGTAGTAGTGTTGCGACATTGAAACATAAGGAAATATCTTGTGTGCACTCTATATCTTGTGTGCGTTGTAGGATTATAAAAATTGTCAGGTCAGTGACACTTCTTCAGAATAAAAAAGATTGTGTTTTTGCCGGTGCAAAAGTAATGTAGAAGTAATATTACTCTTGAGTCCAAGTATGGTATTTTCTTAAATATAAGACCACTCTGGTTATAAGACAAACACATTTTTTCAAGACTCATTTGCTGGAAAAAGAACATTGCATGTCAAATAGTTCAGCCCCTGGATATATACAGTATACCTGTACACACAACACCATTTTTTCATTGGGAGAAAAAAAAAAAACATAGTCTTATATTCAGACCAATGGGGCAATGGTTTTCAACCAGTGGTCCGGGGACCACCAGTGGTCCTTGAGAGGGTTCCAGGTGGTCCCCCAGCTAAATGATGGAAAGTTGGTTACCCAGATGTAACTCTTTCAGAGCGTAAACACGAAACCAAATGGACCCTTGCAGGTCCATTTGGTTTCATGTTTACGCTCTCAAGAGTTAAAATATTCATCATCTGAGTTAGCACCACTTAATTAATAAGTCTACACAATTAGAGAATGTAGAACATTAATGGTCGTTTTGATCTGTATGTTTGCCTGATTTGTTTGTGAAATCCAGCCTGGAATTGTGGGCAAAACAAAATAAATCTTTAGTTTTGGGGTCTGTGGGGTGTGAAAATGTCATCAAATGGTGTTCCGTGGCTCAAACGCTGAATAAATAGTGGGCCCTGATATCAAAATGGTTGAAAACCACTGCAATAGGGTAATAAGTAAAGGTAATATGACTCTCCTAAGTGATATTGCCCAACACTGTTCATACTGTATGTATGATGTGGTTAGTGAGGTAGTACTGGTTGAAGTTCTCTGCAGTGTTGCCAACTGCCAAAATCCAAAATCCATTAGTGGCACTTACAAAATGCACTACAATGCGCCAGAGCAGGTTTTCAGCCATTTTCATACCAGGGCCCACTATTTATTCTGTATTTTAACCACAGAGGACCAACATGTTGAGTTTAGTCTCTCGGACTAATATAAGATTACTGGCAAAATGTTGGTCAAAATAACAATTCTCCTACATTTTCTAAATGCCTAGATTCTTGAAAACTAGGTAATTCAGATGTTTAAATATAATTTAACTCTTCAGAGGGTAAAATGAAACCAAAATGGACCCGTAAGGGTCCGTTTGGTTTCATTTTACGATCTCAAGAGTTACAGATCTATAAGGGCCCATTTGGCAATGGTCTTTTCTAGGAAGACCATTGGTAATCTCCTTTTCCTCCTATCATAGGAGGAAAAACAGTGAAAACGAGGGTTTTATCTTGGGCGCCTGTCAACCAATTTCGCCCCAACTCACCAGCAAAAAAGCACTAGATTTCCAGGCAGGAGTTTTTCCACTAATTTTGGCACTAGGGGGGTATGGAAAAAAAAGCTAAATGTTGCGACAAAAGTGCCAAGTTGGCAACCCTGGTTCTCTGTTGTACTGTAGTGTGTGAACTCGCTGTGCCTCTCGGCTGCTGGTTTGGCAATCTTGGAGGTGTTTGGGTGAAACCAAGCAGGGGTGGATCTGGTTGCTAATAGCTGCATCAGCGTTATGAAAGCAACGGCACTCTCCAGGTTGTGATATGTGTCATGTTGGCCACAGGCATTTAATTAGGCCTATACTGTGTGTGTGTGTGTGTGCGTGTGCGTGTGCGTGTGCGTGTGCGCGCGCGAGTGTCTGAGTGTGTGAGTATACTGTATACCCGAGCGATGATGATTCTGAATGCCTGCCAGATAGATCATGGTATTAATGTAATTATTCTTTCACAAAGAGAAACCAGTGTTTTGTAACGTTAACGGTTTGATTTTGTGTCAAAGTTTAATTCCCGTTTGACGTGATGACGAGTTCCGGCATCATCAAGGTCGCATCACTGCGACAGTTCAATGCTTTAAACATTAGTCATTAGTCAATAATATCACTTGTGTCTGTGTAGCTCAGTCAGTAATGCTCTCGCTTTTGGACCACAAGTTGAATGGGTTCAATCCTGAGTAATGGCAACCAGGCAAGTTGTGTAGGAAATACTGGGAATTAATTTCGCATTGGAAGCGAGAAACAGACCATACGGTATACCCGAAAAGTTATTCCATTTGATCAACACTCACTGTGTTGTTTCCGACGCGACTCGTTTCTCTCTGCATGCAGAACCAATTCTGGAATGTTTTCATTGTCACCAGAAGCAAGGAAATAATCTGTTTAGTCACTTCTGGGTTCATTTATTAATTTGTATATTAGGTAGCCATGTAATCAGCCCGATAATGTATGGCTGAGTGGTCATTGTCGATAGATAAATAAGGAGTAATGTAATAAATAAAGTAGGTATTTGGCATTTTTCGGTTGCATGCGGTTATTTGCACATTTTTGGGCCTTTTTCTACATTTTTGCAATTATTATTTATTTCCCCATTTCTTGGCATATTTCCCTCCATTTTTGTGGTTATCATTTGACATACTGTATTTTCCTGTTTTTATTGCTGTTATTGGCTTATTTTTGGACATATTCTCCTCCATTTGTCCCTCCACTGGAACCAAGGTATGCCAGCTGCCATAACTTGCATGTATGCCCCCCTCCATAGTGTGAAAATATTTTCATATTGTGAAAATGGTCAATTTACCCGCAGCTCACAACACCTTTTAAAGCTTTAAAAAGGACAATAGAAAAGGCACTATACCTGAAAGCAAAACGGGTGAAAGCAGGACAAAAATCCACCCAACAAAGCATATGTGTCACTCTTTACCTTTGTTTAATAGTCTGGTAGCCTTGGGGGAGAACAAGCTGTTTCTGGAAGTCCTTTTAGTCGTATGCAGTCTGCCATGCCTGAATTGATTTTGTTTTATAAACCATTTTAGACCTGCAGAGAAGAGATTCTACAAAATCTTTCAAACTCCTGGCAGTTTTCTGGAAAAAAAAGCAAAAAAAAAAAAACTGTTTCTGTGTCAGTGGTCCTCAATATCTCATGTCAAGGCTCTAAACTGCCTCCCCCTGGCCAGCCGGGGCGCCTGATGGAGGGGACAGGAACTGGTTGGAATAACGTGTTCCTTCCACACGTTACGTCCAACCAGGGAAACTCCCCCCCTGTCGGGTGAAAAGAAGGCAGCTTGGACTCCTCATGCATTGAAGGAAGCATGAGGCCAGTCCGCTGCCTCCCCATGTTGGTAGAGGGTGTGTAGAGGAATTGGCACTGGGTGAAAAAATAGCTAACAAAATCCAGGGATAAAAATTCAACAAATAAACAAACAAACAAAAACAACTACTTCATATTTCAATATTTCCAAAACCATTGCAGAACTCCCAACCCGGGACTCTGGCAATCAATTAATACAGTTGACACCACTATATTAATGGCAAATATTTCATACATCTGAACTATCCCTTTAAAGCTTACTTAGGGAATGCATATAGATCCTCCCCAAGGGATGATACACCACAGATGACCGCAAAAGACATCATTCAGGACACAAACAGCTGACCACCATCTACTGTCCTTGTGTCACCCCCCTGATCACCCACAGCAAGAGTACAGCCTGGGCATGTGATGGAGTGTGTGTAAGCTAGTGTGCGTGCATGCATGCGCATACACGTGGGGGAGACATGTCATGTGATTAGTGTCTGTTTGTGTGCATGAGGTGATGTTTTGAGGGGGAAGTATAACATTGAGTGGTCTGTCTCTGCCACACACACACACACACACACACACACACACACACACACACACACACACACACACACACACACACACACACACACAGTTCCAGTAAACACATGAATTAGAGCAGAGTGTTGGGAGCCTTGATGAATTTCCCCTCACACGCGTTGTATCTCAGTTTCATAAGTTCACTATATGAATGTAATGGGAGGTGCATGGGGGGGGGGTCCTTTCAGTCTGACGTTCCTCCTGTTCTGTCCCTCATTCCTGGGGGAATATCATGCTATACTTAAAGGGACATTCACCATGCTTTTTTTAAATAATCGTTTTTAATATTCTTACACTAGATTCTATTGTTTCTGACACTAGAGTTTCTGACACTAGATTCTATTGTTTCTGAGTTTCTAACACTAGATTCTGTTGTTTCTGACACTAGATTCTATTGTTTCTGACACTAGATTCTATTGTTTCTGACACTAGATTCTATTGTTTCTGACACTAGATTCTATTGTTTCTGACACTAGATTCTATTGTTTCTGAGTTTCTGCCACTAGATTCTATTGTTTGAGTTTCTGACACTAGATTCTATTGTTTCTGACACTAGATTCTATTGTTTCTGAGTTTCTGCCACTAGATTCTATTGTTTCTGACACTAGATTCTATTGTTTCTGACACTAGAGTTTCTGACACTAGATTCTGACGTTTCTGACACTAGAGTTTCTGACACTAGATTCTATTGTTTCTAACACTAGGACTACAATCCCCAAACTGCTTTGGTGCACTGCTCCTCATTGTGGACTGGGCTGTCTTACTGAGACAACAGTAGTAGTACTCCAACATGTACAGTATGTCCCTTAAAGGTAATAGAGGCAACTTTAGTGTGTACAAAAAACTGTGTTTGTAAACAGATTTGCTTAAAAACAGAACACCTCACCTCCACTCTATTGGCTCATTATGAAACTGCTGGAGACTGCTGTGCTGTGATTGGCTAAAACGCTGCCTCACCCCACGCAACCCCCCCCCCTCTCACACTGCATTCCCTGAGCCCGGCAAATGTTTTCATGATGTGTTGACAACAACAAAATTCTGGACCGTCTGCAAGACAAAGCAAGTGTTTATCTGCAGGGAAACGGCTGCAGCATCAAAGTAGAAGCAGCATGGGGGGGGGGGGGCAAAGAAATATAGCTACAGTATATACTGTATCTATTTTGATTTTTGGTAAAAAAAAGTTGCCCCTATTACGTTTAACTTTACTGGAGTATTTACCGTTTTCTGTACATTTGTACTTCTACCAAACTATACATCTTGTCAGAGAGGAAAACCTTGTACTTGTACTACAACTGTGTTTTATTACTCTCATACTAGTGTTATGCTCTTACTGTTGCCATTGGCACAATCTGCACTGCACTGTCTGATATGCAATACTTATACCCTACTGTAGATAAGATACACTGTGTGTGTGTGTGTGTGTGTGTGTGTGTGTGTGTGTGTGTGTGTGTGTGTGTGTGTGTGTGTGTGTGTGTGTGTGTGTGTGTGTGTGTGTGTGTGTGTGTGTGTGTGTGTGTGTGTGTGTGTGTGTGTGTGTGTGGTGTGTGTGTGTGTGTGTGTGTGTGTGTGTGTGTGTGTGTGTGTGTGTGTGCGTGCGCGCGCGGCGGCGACTTGCAGGGTCTGTTTTTACCTCCTGTGTCGATATGAACCAATAGAGAGAGGAAGTCTATCTAGCGTTTCCTCTTTTCACTGCTGACAGACCACCAGTCAGATCTCCTTCTATCTGTGTGTGTACGTGTGTGTGTGTGCGTGTGTGCGTGCGTGCGTGCACGCCTGCGGGAAAAGTAGCAAGTGTATTCCTCTTCCTCTATGACTCCACTGAAGAAATGATAGGGGGTGTGTGCGTGTGTGTGCGTGCGTATGTGTACGCATGATAATGATTCAGCTGTTGTGAACAGAGTGGGTGTTTCAGCGACTTCAGGGAAACGCAGTAACTGTTTGTTGATCACTTTCATACAATATGACATGTCTTACTCGTATGTGGGAAACGAACACTGTTCGTTTCCCATAAGGGTTTTACAGACGGGGAGTGATAAACGCCTGCATTATCGCAGCGATTCCATCGTGCCACTCGTGGCAGAAGAAAAAAAGATGATGAATCTTAACTCTTGAGAGCGTAAAAATGAAACCAAATGGACCCGCAAGGGTCCATTTGGTTTCATTTTTACGTTCTCAAGAGTTACATCTGGTTAACCAACTTAGCTGGGGACCACGTGGAACCCACTCAGGGAAAGCACCCAAGTAGGGAGTAAACTTAAATGCAAAATTTACAATATATTTTTGGGGGGCAAGTGACCATGACCTGAGGGCAAGTAGAACCTGACTTGCACTTGCCCGATGGGCAAGTGCCTCGGAGACCTTAGTGTCAACCCCTGATGCTGTATTACTGGAAGCAATAATGCTCGGCATCATCCCACACATGCTTTATCGCGCAGCATGACATTCACCCATTCACACACACGTTCACACACCAATGACGGATTAAACCATGCATGGCACCAACCTGCACATCAGGAGCAACTAGGGTTTCAGTGTCTTGCTCAAGGACTCTTCGTCACAAACACTAGTCATCTATTTTGAAGTTGAGTTTCTCAGACTAATTTATGAGAGATAACTGGCAAAATATTCCTCTAAATAACAATTATGCTACATTTTAAATGTGTATAGATTCTTCAAAATTAGGTAATTCAGAATTAATTAACTCTCTCGAGAGCGTAAAATGAAACCAAATGGACCCATTAAGGGTCCATTTGGTTTCATTTTACGCTCTCAAGAGTTACAAATCTGTCACAGGAGGAAAAATTGTGAAAAATTAGGGTTTTATCTATGGCGCCTGTCAACCACTTTCGCCCCAACTAACCAGACAAAAGCACCAGATTTTCCCCCTGGGGTTTTTCCACTAATTTTGGCGCTAGGGGGGTCTGAAAAAAGCTAAATATAGCGACAAATTTGCCAAGTTGGAAGCACTGCATCTAACATTTGAAGTAAAGGACATTACATGCAGGGAGTGATCAACGCCTTTCGTGTGCACAAAACGCGCACACTGCACACCAAACAACACAGGACGCCGCGCGATAACGCCTGGTGTCACGCTTGCTTTGAGAAAATTATGAAAACTGCTCAACATATGCAAGCAAACATGCACTGATCTGAAGTTTCTGAACCAATCAGAGCTTGTATCCTTTCAGGCTATGGGGCACAAAGAGCGAGGCACAGCTTTATGATTAGCTATAAAGACCATCAGTGGCGTTTCTAAGCAATTTGGAGCCCTAGGCAAGATTTTCCCTGGAGCCCCCCCCCCTTACCAAATGGACCCTAACGGGTCCATTTGGTAAGGGGGGGGGGGGGCTCCAGGGAAAATCTCCTGTAAAATGGTGCCCCCAACGGATAAAATGAACTTTTTTTTTAAACTAAAGAACATATTATAAGTGTTTTAACTGTTCAATTGTAGTTATAGAGGACAAGTATAATGCACTTATGCATATTAGGCTTATTAGCCTGGCAGCCTATCCTTTTAAACATAGGCGTGCATACATAGACGTCAAGGGGGTTTGAGCACCCCCTAGTGGCCCGTCTGGACCAACATGCCCTTTTTAAAAGAGCAAAAAGATGGTGAAATGCTGTTTTCTATGCGTTTTTAACCCCCCAAAACTCAATTTTCCCTCCTGCCCTCCTGGTTACATTTGAGCACCTGCCCTTGAAACTCTCTGTGCACGCCAGTGCTTTTAAAGCATGTCTGGTGGTCGCCCCCTCCCCTCCCCTCACCCCCCTCCCCTCATGGCGCCCTAGGCAACTACCTAGTCTGCCTAACGGCGAAAACGCCCCTGAAGACCATGGTCTATAAAAGTGTGAAAAATGTGTTTTTCAATGTACCGGCCATTTCAAACAACATCTAATAGCCAGTGTGTGAGAAAATTACAGCATGCATGATGGCTTTAGTTTGTCTTCAAGTTAAAAGTGTAAATTGATCTGATCCCATACAGACATATTCCCGGTGTGATGAAGACATGCCTCAACATGTCTGCCAGTGTGACTCTTAAGGTCGAGGTTTCCTCACATCACGATGAGGTGAACAGGAGGGTTTTGGCACGTTGGTGTTGTGACGGTTTTGTTGCCTCATTACCTGAAGTTCAAATGATCTAAAGTTCAATAAAAAAATGGTGCAGACAGAACCTCAATAGGACCTTAAAGGGAAGTCCACCCATTTCAACATTTTAATATATCGTTAATATACCTTAGAGATATTGTGTGGTGATGATAAAAACTTCCCCTGATTCTGTATTTCCTAAAAATAGAGGTCTGAAAAAATGATCAACATGGTGAAATACAACTGATGACATCATCAAGATGTATTTCACCATGTGATTTTTCTTTCAGACCCCTTTCAAAATTTCAAAATTTTGAAAATGTTGAAAATTTTCAACGCTTTACGAGATGTTGTGTGGACATGATAAAAAAGTTCCCCCATTCATGATGACATCATCAAGTTGTGTTTCACCATGTTAATGAGTATTTGTTGAGAGCCCTTTTTTCTGAGAGTGTGCAAATGGAACCAAATGGACCCGCCAGGGTCCATTTGGTTCACATCTGGAAGCTCTCAGAAAAATATTGAAAATGGTTGGAATTCCCTGTTAAAGGCAGAACACAAAAGAAGAACAATTTCCTGGGGTATTTATGTGTGTAATATGTGTTTTTTTATATTTTATATTTTAGCAGTCCAGTGTCTCTGATGTCAGCTTTTCCCCATATCCACAAGGAAATGCAGTGCATCGAAGCATTATGGGAATTGAAGTCCAGAGCCTAGTACAAACTAACACATTATTTTCATAGAGTAAAAGTACAATATATGTTTTCTCCGTGCAATATAGACTATATAGTAGAGTAGAAGTATTGAATATTGGTAATGCTTAATACTAAAGGGTCGTTTATAAATATATGTTACTTGAGTTAATGCCCTTAAAGGGCCACTTCTCCACTTTTCATGTATCTTCATATAATAGGTCCCCACTAATGTGCATGATAAAATACCGGCAGTGGGCGGCAGTGGCTCAGGGATAGAGTTGCCGGATGGCAACCGCAAGGTTGCCGGTTCGAACCCGGGCTTCCCCAGAGTTGGTGTCGATTTGACAAGACACTTAACCCCTAAATACTCCTGATGTGCTGGTCAGTACCTTGCATGGTTTCTGCCGTCATTGGCGTGTGAATGGGTGAATGAGATCTACACCTTTATCCAAGTGCTTTGGATATAGGTGCTATATACTGTAAATGCATCATTTACCACTATTTTCCTACATTTTATTACATACATTAGAGGAGTTATTATACAAAGATATGGTAAAAAGTGAAGCGAAGTGGTCCTTTAAGTTACATAGACAAATGTGGGTCAGTTAGCGGCGCTCAGAAAGTGTCTGTCCTGTGTGTTGACGACAGACAGACAGACAGACAGACAGACAGACAGACAGACGGTGGTGTCACTGACAACATCAGACACAAAGAAACGGGGTCACAGAGTGGTCCTCATTTCTGTCCGTCAGCAGTTATTGCGGTCGAGGTGTCAAGTTAACGCGCTCCTTCCATTTTTCAAAGTTGTGCAACCACGTCATTAAGGAGGTCTGTGTGTGTCCCTGGGTCTGGGCCAGACTGTCTGTGTAAGCACCAAACTCACTTGTGGATCCTAGGATTTTCACCACTTATACTTCACGACTGGTGTGATTTTTGTTCTGTTTTACGATGACACACAGAAGATAAATTATTCGGGAGGGTCGAAATTATTTTGCGACCACAAAGGGCGGACGTGGCCAACGGTCCATCTGTCGCGGCAGGTGGTAAACGAGTCCCAACCGATAACTATCGCGACCTATCGGTTACGGCAGGTATCCTCTCGGTCGGGGGTTAATTTTACAGTTAGACATATGTTTTACTGATGTTATGTTTAAGGTTGAGGTTTAGTAGCAACCAGTGAAGAACGGACGCGACTGATGGCCCATCGGTCGCGACCGACGACCCATAGTATGACTGATTGGAAAATGGTCACCGGGTTTGCTGACCCGTAGTAACGGTCGTGACGACCGATGGACCATCCATCGGCCACGGCCATAGGTTGCGGCCGCAAAATGATTTGACTGTGTCTCATGTTATTGTCTGTCTGTTTGACAAGAATGACGGTACATTTCAAACACAACTCAATAATATATTATTTTCCACTTGTTTACCAATAGTGTCCACCATTTTCAATTCGTCATAACATTGAACTGCCAATAATAAACTGTATGTCTGCGTACAGTACATTACACAGGCTCCAATATCCTTATTTTATTATTTTTATATCCGGACAGATTTTTTTTTTCATTTCCCCCCGTTGAGTCCCCCCCAACTCCTCTTGCCCGCCCATCCCCACTCTCTCTCTCTCTCTCTCTCTCTCTCTCTCTCTCTCTCTCTCTCTCTCTCTCTCTCTCTCTCTCTCTCTCTCTCTCTCTCTCTCTCTCTCTCTCTCTCTCTCTCTCTCTCTCTCTCTCTCTCTCTCTCTCTCTCTCTCTCTCTCTCTCTCTCTCTCTCTCTATCATTTATCTGTCCATCTGTTCTGCTGGTCGTCCGTTCCCTCAAAGGAACAGGAAACCGATCTGGATCTGTCAGCTTTGCAACTGTGTGTGTGTGTGTGTGTGTGTGGGGTGTGTGTGTGTGTGTGTGTGTGTGTGTGTGTGTTGCAATATCTTCTGTGAACTGTGAGGCTGTCTGAGTTGAGCAACGGTTCTTTACCTAGAAAGAACACATATGACTTAATACCTTAATGCAACACACACAGACACACAGACACACACGCACACACGCACACGCACACGCACGCACACGCACACAGACACACACATACACACACACACACACACACACACACACACACACACACACACACACACACACACACACACACACACACACACACACACACACACACACACACACACACACACACACACACACAGTGACAGACACACACAGTACACGATCACAATGTGATAGTGACAGTGCCTTTGGGCAAGACTCTGAACCCCAAATCGCTCCCGATGTAATTGCGTGGCGTCTTACCCAATGGGTGTATGAATGTGTGTATGAATCGACTATAACAGTGTTTTCTTCTTTTTGTATGATCCCAGGGCCTACTATTTATTCAGCATTTGAGCCACCATTTGATGACATTTCAGCCCCTCAGACCCCAAAACTAAAGATTTATTTTGCTTTTGTCCACAATTCCAGGCTGGATTTGGGAAACAAAACAGTCAAACCTACAGATCAAAATGACCATTAATCTTCTATATTCTCTAGTTGCGTAGACTTGGGGCTAATTCGGATGATATTTTATACTATGAATATTTTAACTCTTGAGAGTGTAAACATGAAAAAAAAAGAAACCAAATGGACCCTTGCAGCTTCATGTCATTTCTACGCACTCAAAGAGTTACATCTGGTTAACCAACTTTCCACCTTTTTTTTTAGCTGGGGACCACCTGGAGCTCTCTCAAGGATCAATGGTGGTCCCTGGACCACTGTTTGAAAACCACTGGTGTAGAAGCCTATTAGCAATCTAAGGGCTCCATTTTCGTCACCGCTAAACCCCTTATCTCTTAACTTTCTTGCCTTTTTAACCTATTAAAAAAGAACATTTTTCAATAGTTTAAATGGCGAGTCTACACGCTCACAATGTGTCAAGAGATTGGCATGTTGAACTATTCCAAAAAGTTTTTCAAAATAGTAAAAAAAAGTGATAAGGGGTTTAGGATAAGGGGTTTAGATGGTAACGAAAATGGAGCTCATAATGTGAAAAGTATAGTAAAGCGTTTTAGGCTGAAACGTTAAGGCAGACCTGTTTCCAGTGGTCCTACCAGTATGTATTCCCCCATGACAAGGCTGAAAGACTGCTTGTTAATGGTAATGTTGACCCGAATTCTGAACCAACAAATGAGCTCATCTTGTATAGTTAGCACACTGTAGAGCTAAAAACCAGGGTTAGCTAGCCTGTCTGAACTACTGTATTTCAGACAGTGTAACGTCAGGGGTGGGCAATTATTTTTCCCAAGGGGCCAAATGAGATAAATGAAATATTGTGGAGGGCCAAGACTAAAGGCTGAACTAAAGTCTGTGTAATATTGATTTAATTCCAAGATAAAAGTAAGAGTAAGACCAACCATTTTGACACCAGGGCCCTCAATTTATTCAGTATTTCAGCCACAGACACATTTGATTTCATTTAGCCCCACAGACCCAAAACTAAAGATTTCTTTTGCTTTTGTTCACAATTCCAGGCTGGATTTCACAAACAAACCGGGCAAAAAAGGCCATTCTTTTACATTCTCTGGCTAATTCAGATGAATATTTTAACTCTTGAGAGTGTAAACATGAAACCAAATGGACCCGCAAGGGTCCATTTGGTTTCATTTTTACGCTCTCAAAGAGTTACATCTGGTTAACCAACTTTCCATATTTAACTGGAACTCTCTCAAGAACCACCGGTGGTCCCTGGACCACTGGTTGAAAACCACAGTACCCTTTCACGGGCCGCTCAGAGTCAGCCAAAGGGCCGCATTTGGCCCCCGGGCCGCATAATGCCCTGGTGTGGTGTAATGTTAGGGTCGATCAGGGTTTGAGTTTTATGCTGAATAGAAGAACAGGATGAGGAATTGATGATATTCCGACTGCAGCCATCTTGCCAGCGAGGTGCTATCTACTGTATAGGTGTAACTTCCCATAGACAGCCCATTCGCCCAGACCTGCAGTGGTTTCCAACCTTTTTCCATGCCAGGGCCCACTTTTTATTCTGAATTTTAGCCCCAGAGGACCACCATTTGATGTTGAGTTTAGTCTCCTGAACCCAAAACTAAGGGTTTTAAAGTTTTTTGTCCACAATTCAGGGAGACATAACTGGCAAAACATTGGTCAAAATAAAAATTATTCTACATTTTCTAATTGCGTAGCGTAAAACGAAACCAAATGGACCCGTAAGGGTCCATTTGGTTTTATTTTACGATCTCAGGAGTTACAGATCTATAAGGGTCCATCGGGTTACCAACTGTCCATCAGATCTATAAGAGATCTATAACGGTCCATCGGGTTACCAACTGTCCATCAGATCTATAAGAGATCTATAACGGTCCATCGGGTTACCAACTGTCCATCAGATCTATAAGAGATCTATAAGGGTCCATCGGGTTACCAACTGTCCATCAGATCTATAAGAGATCTATAAGGGTCCATCGGGTTACCAACTGTCCATCAGATCTATAAGAGATCTATAAGGGTCCATCGGGTTACCAACTGTCCATCAGATCTATAAGAGATCTATAAGGGTCCATCGGGTTACCAACTGTCCATCAGATCTATAAGAGATCTATAAGGGTCCATCGGGTTACCAACTGTCCATCAGATCTATAAGAGATCTATAAGGGTCCATCGGGTTACCAACTGTCCATCAGATCTATAAGAGATCTATAAGGGTCCATCGGGTTACCAACTGTCCATCAGATCTATAAGAGATCTATAAGGGTCCATCGGGTTACCAACTGTCCATCAGATCTATAAGAGATCTATAAGGGTCCATCGGGTTACCAACTGTCCATCAGATCTATAAGAGATCTATAAGGGTCCATCGGGTTACCAACTGTCCATCAGATCTATAAGAGATCTATAAGGGTCCATCGGGTTACCAACTGTCCATCAGATCTATAAGAGATCTATAAGGGTCCATCGGGTTACCAACTGTCCATCAGATCTATAAGAGATCTATAAGGGTCCATCGGGTTACCAACTGTCCATCAGATCTATAAGAGATCTATAAGGGTCCATCGGGTTACCAACTGTCCATCAGATCTATAAGAGATCTATAACGGTCCATCGGGTTACCAACTGTCCACCTGGAATCTCAGGGAAGTGTACAAATTGAACCAAATGGACCTGGTCAAACAGTTCCAAACACACTGTTAAACAGTTCCAAACACTTTAACACACACCTGGACAAAACGCGGCCCTTAGGCTGACTTTGACCGGCCTTTGAAAGGGTACTTGGGAATACTCTAGAAAATACAACATGCAATACAATACCTTTATTTATGTTCACACTAGTTTCCTTCCGTGAACCTGTTTACCATTGTTTTGGAGATTTTGGAAAACAACCTAACCTTTTCATTGCATAATAATACTCTCACCAGAGTGTCAAATCAATACCTTTTGGCCCGGCCCTCCACAATATTTTCTGTATCTCATTTGAAAAAAGCAATTGCTCACCCCTGCTTTAACACAACACAAACCCCACAGACTTGATGATTATTGGTGTAGGTATTCTATGGAGAAAAGTAAGGATATCAACAACAATAAAATTGCAACAGAAACTCGTAACAACAGTAACACATTTTGTTTCATGAATTTGTTCGTTAAAAAAAAAAAAAAAAAAAAAAAAAAAAAAAAAAAAAAAAAAAAACATTCCTCAAAAGTCTTAAAAAAATCCAAGTGGTAGAAAATATTGAACTGCAATAAGTGATGGTGCCTTTGGCAATCTATAGCATATATTTCCATGGATCTGAATTTGCTACTTGCCAAAATGTGATCACAACCACATTTGTAGATTATGTTATTAACCCACTCCAGTTTCAGAACCTCTGAGCATCATATGCAGTGTGTGTACACACACACACACACACACACACACACACACACACACACACACACACACACACACACACACACACACACACACACACACACACCACTACATCCTTGTAGTTTGAAAGTGCTGACCAGATTAGAGCGAAAAGCGAGAGAGTCGTACTCACTGTATGAGAAACCACTCTGTCAGCACACACACACACACACACACACACACACACACACACACACACACACACACACACACACACACACACACACACACACACACACACACACACACACACACACACACACACACACACACACACACACACGTGCAAGGACTTTCTGTGGTTATGTGTGTGTGTGTTTCAAAGGCTTTGCTCTTTCAAACTATTTTGATTACCCCCCCCCCACACACACACACACACACCCTCTGGTTTGACGTCTCCTCTGACACAGATTGTCAGTGGGGGTTTGGACTAGATTTTCCTGTCTTAGACCCCCTTTGCGCCCCCACCTCTCTCTCTCTCTCTCTCTCTCTCTCTCTCTCTCTCTCTGTGTGTATCTCTCTATCTCTCTCTCTGTTATCTGTCTTATCTCTCTCTTCATCTGTAGCACCCGTCACTAGTGTTTTCTAAGAACAACTGTGATTTTACAAAAGCACACCTCTGTCATCCAAAAAAAGCTCTCTACTCAGTGGTGTTTCTAAGCAATTTGGAGCCCTAGGCAAGATTTTCCCTGCCCCTTCTCCTCATGGCGCCCTAGGCAACTGCCTATCTGCCTAATGGCAAAAACGCCCCTGACTCTACTGCTGACTAAACTAGAATCTCAGAACTCCTGTTTACAACCACAGATTTATTACTCCTCTCCTCTCCTGGCATGGCGTATTGTAGGAAAAAATATCCCTACAATATTCAGTGGTTTATAAACAAACTATTTTTTGGTATCCAACAGAAAGTAATGATGTGCTTCTTGCCAGATTATATCCCTGCTCTTTACTGGTGGCATTAAATCTAGTTTTCAAAGCTACAATGCTTTGAAAACTAGATTAATTTATCTTTAATCAACTCATGAATGTAGCCTCCATGTGACAGTGTGATTAGTTAGTGGTGCATGAACCCAGGGATGTACAGAGAACTTTAGATGGTGCAGGGGCTGAAATCCCATGAGAGGGCACTTTTGGACCAACATGAAAACAGCAGATCTCCAATATAAGCTCAAAATGTGTCACACTGCGACACGTTGACAGCTTGTAGATCAACTATTTTCGGGGCACAACCAAGCAGTCTGTAGCTATAATGGCATGGATTTCTAAACACATTTGCTCAAGACAAAATGCTGTGATTATGGTCAGGAAAGTAAAACAGCAGTTGACCTGAATCCTTTCACAGAAAGGAGTGGTATTTAGCATTTTGCAGGTGAAAAGGCAGGGGCTGAAGCCCCCTCTGATGTCTATGCGTGCACTTCCTTGCATGAACCCCCATCAACAGTGTCCAAGGTACCCTTGGTCAAGATGTGTGGTGGTCCCTGGGTAAAGAAATCAATTGAAACTGATGTCGAACTGACCTACATCATGTCAACAACACTCTGGGTCAGTTTGACCCTGTCATTGTGTTAATGCAGCCTCTGCCATTGTGTTAATGTGGTCTCTGCTAGCAGGTCCTGGGTTGGTTTGACCCTGTCATTGTGTTAATGCAGCCTCTGCCATTGTGTTAATGTGGTCTCTGCTCAGGTGATCCTGGGTCAGTTTGACCCTGTCATTGTGTTAATGCAGCCTCTGCCATTGTGTTAATGTGGTCTCTGCTAGCTGGTCCTGGGTCAGTTTGACCCCGTCATTGTGTTAATGCTGTCTCTGCTAGCTGGTCCTGGGTCAGTTTGACCCTGTCATTGTGTTAATGCTGTCCCTTATTGGTCCTGGGTCATTTTGACCCTGTCATTGTGTTAATGTGGTCTCTGCTAGCTGGTCCTGGGTCAGTTTGACCCTGTCGTTGTGTTAATGTGGTCTCTGCTAGCTGGTCCTGGGTCAGTTTGACCCTGTCATTGTGTTAATGCTGTCTCTGCTAGCTGGTCCTGGGTCAGTTTGACCCTGTCATTGTGTTAATGTGGTCTCTGCTAGCTGGTCCTGGGTCAGTTTGACCCTGTCATTGTGTTAATGTGGTCTCTGCTAGCTGGTCCTGGGTCAGTTTGACCCTGTCTTTGTGTCAATGTGGTCTCTGCTAGCTGGTCCTGGGTCAGTCTGGACACCAGCAGGCCTACACTCTGCTGCCACGCATCCTGATGATGAATAATGTAAAGGTGTTCTTGGAACGCCAGACCACAATGTACACACACACACACACACACACACACACACACACACACACACACACACACACACACACACACACACACACACACACACACACACACACACACACACACACACACACACACACACACACTATCCGTGCCCCAGTTAAGTACAGGAGAGCAATGCAGTTGAACTCCCCTGACAAAAAAACGTTCATCTGTTTTGTGGACCTGTCCCCTAGTCTGTCTGTCTGTCTGTCTGTCTGTCCTCTCTCTCTCCCCCTCACCGATGTTGTCTTTAACTGAACAAATTCAAATGGTGAATTCAAATCTACTCCTGACCGTTCTGCTGTAGTATCTGGTTTGATGCAAATGTTTTCACTGGAAGGCAGAGGGGAATGTACACGCACGCACACACACACACACACGCACCCAGGCACACACACACACAGACACATGCACACACACACACACACACACACACACACACACACACACACACACACACGCACACACCCTCACAATCGCACGCATACACATACTCAGACAGTCTGTTTTTCCAGGGATGCAGTTCGCATTGGTACAGTTGTACAGTTTATAACATAAATTCAGGATTTTGGTATTCGGACTATTGATCTTAAAAGGATCCTGGCTAATAAGACAAATACCTGTATGCCTTAAAACACTATACTTGCATTCTATAACTAAAACATCAAAACACCTTCAATACTTTATTTCTTTCAGAAATAGATAATCTTTCACTCAACAGCAAGTGCTCTTGTCACAGGATGATGATGTCACATGAGCATGTTCATCCATATATTCCATAGAGCTAGATCCTCAGAGTAAATAATTATAGAGAGAGCACCCTGAGGAAATCTTGAGGCGAAATGGACATAGTGGCCAAAGTTGAGAATGCAGTTTGAGAGCATGGGGCCAGTAACATGAACGCGGAATAGGCTCCGCCCCCTCCATAGCTCTCCGCTCTGACGCACGCGCGCCGATCGTGCATGAGGTCGCCCGCGTTCATGTTCTCGGCCCCATTTTCCCAGAATGCACTCTGTTTTCCCCCCGGAAATAGGGGAAAAATAGGAGTGAAATCGCCTCATGCGCTGAGTGAGCAACTCAATGCAAGTGGATGAGAGGGGATCTCGGGTGCCCTCTCTATTTAATATATACTCTAAGGCTAGACCACACAAGGACATGTGACATCATCATCCTGCGACAGGAGCAGTTCCTGTTGAGTGAAATATTCTTTATTTATGAAAGAAATAAGATGCCAATGATGTTTTATTTGTTCATTTTAGTTATACAGGGAAAGTATAATGTTTTAAGCGATGTTTGTCTTATTATTCAGGGATCCTTTTAATGTTGCTTCTTGTTTGTGTTAGTGCTAGTTTTAGTGTCTGCGCACGTGTGTGTGTGTGTGTGTGTGTGTGTGTGTGTGTGTGTGTGTGTGTGTGTGTGTGTGTGTATGTGTGTTCCTCTTCTCCTACAGTCTTCCTCACAGTGTAGCTTTCCTCATGTGCGCACACGTGCGCACGCATGCGTGCGCACACGCGCACACACACACACACACACACACACACACACACACACACACACACACACACACACACACACACACACACACACGCACAGACACACACACACACACACACACACACACACACACACACACACACAGGAAGAAGAGCCGCCAATCAGAGAAATGGTGTGTGAGTTTGACCTTTCCCCTGTCCCAGTGATGGTGTCGTTGTCTTAAAGGGCCATGCACCCCTTCACCCCTCTGGCTACCAGAGCTTATTTCAGTGATGTTTAGGACACACACAATACTTTCTTACGGGTTTTATGACTGTAATATGTATTCCATGAGGTCATGAACATCCATGAAGTTCCTTCCTGGATTACAAAGTCAAATATCAAAGATTCTCTATGCACGACGATATGCCATTGATCTTATTGCGGCGTCACTATAGGCGAAATGGACTGCAAATCCTACAAATGCAGGATTCTCCTAAGTAGTCATGTTTTTTTCCTCTTAGAGCCGCCTATCTGTCGTATGTCGAATTGCAGATTACAAAGAGTCTCTTCCTGACTCCTAAAATATCTCAAGTTTGTAAATGAATAGACTCCAACATTCTTCTTGTCTCCTAATATTGACCCCACCCCCTTTACCTAGAGTCAGGAAGCAAAGCAGGTTGGCCTCTCTTGTCATTGGCCTCTTGGGTAACTCCTCCAGTGTACTTCCCCTCCTTGTGGAGAGGCTGCATGGAGCTGTTCCTTGGTAGTATTCCTTGTGTCAACATTAAAATAAGCTCGCTTGGTGACATGGTGGCACAGTGGTTATTGCTGTTGCCTCACATCTAGAAGGTCCTGTGTTCGATTCCTGCTAGGGACGCCGCTGTAGGTGCCCATACCTGAGTGTCCATACCCTGAGGTTGGCAAAAAGGCCTTTCCCCATGTCCCCTAAGGTAGATACCCTCTCAAAAACATGCAGTAATCCTGGGCTCTAAACTGCCTCCCCCCTGGCCAGCCTGATGGAGGGGACTGGAACTGGTTGGAATAATGTGTTCCTTCAGTCAGCTTGGACTCCTCACGCACTGAAGGAAGCATGAGGTCAGTCTGTTGCCTCCGCAGGTTCGTGCATGGAAGGTGTGTATAGCTCAGGATAAAAATTTAGTTTAATTATAAAAAACTAAGCTCTGGTTGCAAAACAGACGAAGCGGCCCGTTGTACAGTAGTGCTAAAAAGTTAAATTCATTACATTTCACATATGAAAACTGGACGGCTTGACTATTTACCGAATTGCAGTCGCAGCAGCATGCAGCCGTGTCTGTCAACTGCTTTTCACATTAGCGTACAATTGAAGTCACTGTACCGACCCAAAGCCTGCATGTGTGGAAACTTTGAGATGGTCTCCTCCATGAAGATCGCTGCCAAGTCCTCCACCGTCTGTCTGTCTGCCTGCCCTCATCAAAGGCCTGTTCAGGAGCACGGTGTAGTCGCCAGTGTTGCCAACTGCCAAAATCCAAAATGCACTAGTGGCACTTCCAAAATGCACTAGAATGCGCTAGAGCAGTGGGTTTTTTAACCATTTTCATACCAGGGCCCACTGTTTATTCTGCATTTTAGCCACGGAGGACCACTGTTTGATGTTGAGATTAGTCTCTCAAAATTGCAATTCTATAGCAATTTCTAAATGTGTAGATTCTTGAAAATTAGGTAATTCAGGCGGTTAAATGTGATTTAAGTCTTGAGAGCGCAAAATGAAACCAAACGGACCCTTTCGGGTCCGTTTGGTTTCATTTTACGATCTCAAGAGTTACAGATCTAAAAGGGTCCATTTGGTTACCAATGGTCCTTTCTAGGAAAGAAGGAGGACTCCATCATAGGAGGAAAAATGGTGAAAAACAAGGGTTTTTTTTTTTTTTTTATCTCTGGCGCCTGCCAGCAATTTTGCCCCAACTCACAAGCAAAAAAAGCACTAGATTTTCCGCCAGGAGTTTTTCACTAATTTTGGCGCTAGGGGGGGGCGTCTGGAAAAAAGCTAAATATAGCGACAAATGCGCCAAGTTGGCAACACTGTTAGTCACGTGAGTGCCGGGCATTGCCTCTCTGAGGACAGTGGCTTCGTTCGTTCGACCCATCGCTGGTGTTTTCCCCGTGCTCCTTCGTATTTTCTGCCTCCATCTCTAGCAGTCGTGACATAGCTCCTCGTGTTAGTACAAAACGTCAAGGTTAATGGGCATTGCGCATCTGAAGTTTAAATGTTTTTTCATATTAAATACCCTAAATCAGTGTTTTTCAAGCTTTTTCATTCCATGGCCCACTATTTATTCAGAATTTCAACCACCATTTGATGGCATTTTAGCCCAAAAGACCTAAAACTAAAGAATTCTTTTGGTTTTGTTCACAATTCCAGGCTGGATTTCGCAAACAAAACAGTGTAGTAGACTTCTTAATTGTACTTCAGATGATGGATATTTGAACTCTTGAGTGTGTAAAAATGAAACCAAATGGAGCCGCAAGGGTCCATTTGGGTTCACTTTTACATTCTCAAGAGTTACATCTGGTTAACCAACTTTCCATCATTTAGCCTGGGGACCACCTGGAACTCTCTCAAGGACCACTGGTGGTCCCAGGACCACTTGTTTGGTAACCCCTGCTCTAAATGAACAGCAGTAGCATAGGAATGGTTGTATCATGTCCCATGTCCCAGCATTTTGGTCACTGCATGACATTTTGCATGCATGCACGCACACACACACACACACACACACACACACACACACACACACACACACACACACACACACACACACACACACACACACACACACACACACACACACACACACACACACACACACACACAGACCGTTTGGAAACATCTGACATCAGATTTAATAAAACAGTTTTCCCCTCCCCTGGTCCCCCTGTCAGCTGGATAATGTCACTTTTTTCCAGCATGCAGGACTGAACTCACTCAGAGACTAAAGACCCTTTAAGTGTGCCTGCTTTGCCTGGTGGGTGGTGATGGGTGGAGATCCACCTGAACTGAAGCCACACCCACAGCTTTAGTTGGATGGTAAAGGAGGAGGAGTTAGGGGGAGGAGCTGATGCATGATGTCACTACGTTACAGCCTTTGTCATTGGCACATTTGACTGGAAAGGTTTTAGCCTCCAGGAAGAAACCCTAAATACAAAGGGAAGGCATCATTACACATAAAAAACAGACCAAGGGTTCTAATGAAGTACCATCACCTCTTAAAGATGTACAACATTGGAAAAAAATACTAAAATCACGGCACCTCCTCTTTAACATCTCTCACTGGAGATGAGTTAAATTTGATCAATACAGGTGCATGGATGACATTGCATCTGTAATCACCTCTAGAGAAACCGTACACTAACCATGCAATAACAGTACAGTAACCATGCAATAACAGTACACTAACCATGCAATAACAGTACACTAACCATGCAATAACAGTACAGTAACCATGCAATAACAGTACACTAACCATGCAATAACAGTACACTAACCATGCAATAACAGTACAGTAACCATGCAATAACAGTACACTAACCATGCAATAACAGTACACTAACCATGCAATAACAGTACACTAACCATGCAATAACAGTACAGTAACAGTACACTAACCATGCAATAACAGTACAGTAACAGTACACTAACCATGCAATAACAGTACAGTAACTGTACAGTAACAGTACACTAACCATGCGATAACAGTACAGTAACAGTACACTAACCATGCAATAACAGTACAAACAGTACAGTAACCATGCTACAACAGTACAGTAACAGTACACTAACCATGCAATAACAGTGCAGGTAAAAGTGCAGTACAGAACAGTTCCAGTACAGTGCCGTAACAGAACAGAACAGCCTAAAGGCTCTTGCATACTCCAGGGTGAAGTGAGTTTAGGTGAAGAGCTTTCACCTCTGTGTAGTTTTTTTTTTAAGGATTCACCTTGCCGTATGTATGAGTCCAGGGTGAAGCCTTAAAGAACTACACCTTTCACCTAAACTCAGGGCAGACGTAGAGGACACCACTACAGTGGCAGTTAGTGGACATGAGCTGTGTGTGTGTGTGTGTGTGTGTGTGTGTGTGTGTGTGTGTGTGTGTGTGTGTGTGTGTGTGTGTGTGTGGTGTGTGTGTGTGTGTGTGTGTGTGTGTGTGTGTGTGTGTGTGTGTGTGTGGTTCAGGGTGTGTCATTATATAGTGACTCAGCTCGCATGTGTCCTCGTGTGTGTGTGTGTGTGTGTGTTTGTGTGTGTGCGTGCGTGCGCGCGCGCATGTGCACACACTAACTGGAACTTGTCCTGCTTCTTTCCGTACACGTCTTTAAGGAACCGTCTCCTAAAATAACACTACACAAACCTGCTGTACCCATTCACTGTGTGGGCATCTCTCTCTCTCTCTCTCTCTCTCTCTCTCTCTCTCTCTCTCTCTGTCTCTCTCTCTGTCTCTCTCTCTCTCTCTCTGTTGGCACTTTCCTCTAAAAAAAAGGAACATCATGTATTTTTCCTTCATGGAGATTCTCAGCTTTTAATGATGATGATGATGAGGATTATGAGGTAAACAGACACTCGTTTGAATCACAATTAGGTCCTGTTTAGACTGCATTCAAAACTGATACAAATCTGACACAACTAGATCTGATTCAGGCTATTATGGATTTGGCTGCTGGTGTAAACAGGGCCTTTTAGTTCCATTATTGTGCTAACACTAAGCACACACCAATACAAGACAAGACAAGATGGCAAAGGAACAAATTAAAGGGAATCAATACTTTGTAAACTTGACCTTTAATTGGCTGTAAACTTGACCTTTAATTGGCTCTGTAATTATTAGTCTGCTGTTTTCTCTGGATAGAAAACCTCTTTGCCGAGAACAGTTGATCTGCAAGCTCACAACACAGATAGATTCATAAAAATCACCCAATTTTTCCTCTTAATCTGTGAGGGGGGGCGTGGAACTGTTACTGGTTCACATATTAGTAGGACAATATTAGTCTGCACAAAGAAATACAGATCTTTTTGATGACTCTATCATGGTTAAAATGGAGTTTTTAAGTTATGTTTGTTTGTATAGGATTATGAAGTGGAGCCGTGGGACAATTCTATTTAAAATCAATCTAATTTCTGAATCGACTAACATAGCCTGTAAACTGTCTGCAGTGTTCACATGAAATAGAGTAAATGTGTTTGATGTTTCTAAAGTGAAATATCCCTTTAACTTGCGAACCTGTTGGATCCACAGACTACAGACCATCCCTTGTGATATCTCTTTTGTATTTAAACTAAGTAAACGTTCATATCTCCTCTCCTACACGTGTTTAATCTCACTGCTGTGGCAGATGCCCGCTTTCACTCTGGGTGAACATGTTGTACAGACAAATCCCCTCTCGCTATCTTACACTTCCTCTATGATGCTCACCCAACACGTCACACATGCCATTCACCAGTTAGACAGTCAATCATGTTAAACATTCAAGAAAGGGCAACGGTGTCGTGAACACATTATCACTGTTTTTCAAAATAAATCCATTGCGAAGGCAGTGCTGCCAACCACCAAATTCCCAAAGGCACTTAGTGGCACGTCCAAAATGCACTAGAAAGTGCCAGATCAGTGGTTTTTCAACCATTTTCATACCAGTGCCCATGCACTATTTATTCCATATTTTAGCCACGGAGGAAAACCATTTGATGTCGAGTTTAGTCTCTCGGACTAATTTAGGAGAAATAACTGACTGATTCTTGAAAATGTGGTCATTCAGATGTTTAAATATCATGTAACTCTTGAGAGTGTAAAATGAAATGATTGTTTCATTTTACGATCTCAAGAGTTACAGATCTATAAGGGTCCATTTTGTTACCAATGGTCCTTTCTAGGAAGGAAGGAGGACTCTTATCATAGGAGGAAAATGGTTCAAAACGAGGGTTTTATCTCTGGTGCCTGCCAACCAGTTTCGCCCCAACTCACCAGAAAAAAAAAAAAAAACAACAACACTAGATTTTTTGCCAGTTTTTTTTTTTTTATTATCCAGATTTTGTAGCTAGGGGGGTCTGGAAAAAGGCTACGGTAAATATAGCCACGAATGCGCCAAGTTGGCAACACTGGGCAACGCTGTAGTGAAAACATCACCATTTTGAAGTGGTTGGAGAAGAGACAGAATCAATCAATGAAGGTGAACCTGCTTACAGATGTCAGATGTACAGCTTGTCTGGATGTACAGTTTGTGTGTCTGTTACACTGTTTGCGTAATTGTTTATCTTAACGCTCATATAGGCTGCTCCCCATCCTGTTATTACATACACACTGGCTGGCCCCCGAGGCGCAGGGCGCAGAGAGAGACAAATGGAAGACAAAGATGTCTAGACCAGGATGATATAAGAACTGTCAGTCACTCTGACTCTCTGTCAGTCGCAACAGGAGGGAGTCGAAACTAAGCACATGCACATACACACACACACGGGGTGGGTGGTGAAATTCTGTTGATCAGAAAAGTTCTTGGGAAAACGGGCGTTTTTGCGGTTTCTTAGAGAGAAAGGGGAAGTTGAATTAAGCTGTGATGGGGAGGGGTAGAGGGCCGGATCTATGCATGGGAATGGGGGGGCAATGTCCCCCTAAATGCCCTGACTGCCCCACAAAACAACCCAAATTTCAAAAATATTTCAAATGAAAGTGCTTACAATTAAAATCATATGAAACACTACTACTGCTACTAACTAACTACAGTTGTGTCACCACTAAACCAACATTATTTCATTATTTCAGCTTTATGCATGCTGCGACTGCGTGTCTGTTGCAACTTCAACAACAACTGATGTTATTATTCCTGTACAAGATATAAATCTTGTGACTCTGAGTCACAGAACTAAATAATTTAAATGAAAATGGTATATGGATGTGGGCAGGAGAAAATGGCATGAGAGCTGCCATGCCACCCCCCCCCTTTGGAAAATGTTTATCCGGGCCTGGATAGATGGAAGGGTAAATGGAGGGATAGGTGGAGGGGTAGATCTCACCTGCTGTCAACTGTCTTCCCAGGCGACAGGAAGAACGGCAGACAAAGAAAAACAAAACTCCCAGAAAGACTCGATGCGACAGAAAGGTATTTTAGCAGCCCCCAACCGTCATCCCTGAGTTGTCTGACAGCTATAACACTAAAGCTCGGCCCTGAGTATAGAAAGAGTTACGCTGTCACAAACTCTGTTCACTTCATTGGATCAGTCCAGTGGCGGCTCTATCATCAAGTTGTGTTTAAAGGAGAATTCCACACCAAAAGTGTTTTTGTATATTTATTTGCAGTTATGTTTGTATATTTATTTGCAGTTATTATTATCATTTTTTTAAAGTGGTCCAGGTGTTATTTTGTGAAAACACTTCTTAATGGCTGTTTCCCCTACCCCAAAATAAGCTTATTATGGGGCAAAGGGGTGTTGTTCAAGTTCACCTATATATACATCGCTCCAAAATGCAATTTTTTGCTATATATTGTTTCTCTACCATGTCAGTAGTGAGTTGATACTCTAACTTTCACTTTCACTTTTGGTTCTTTTATTTGATTTGATTGATTTGATATTTATATTTTTTTTTTTTTTTTTTGAACGGGGGAATTCGCCACTAGGTCTCTGGTCATCATAACAGGGGGTGGGACTGCAGTGCTCTATTGTCTTGTTTCCGCAGCAACGTTAAGGCATGCAATAAATGGCAGTCTCGTGTCACATCGCGGCTAACCCTTAGCTACCACTGTGTGCGCAGGGAAGGAATTATCTAATTGGCACATTGAGCCCAGGTCAGGGGACGTCCAAAAAAAGGGGTAAAAGTGAATAGCAGTAGTGCACACTGCACAGGGTCCTTATCACAACAATTGTGTCAATAAACACAGTACATTAAAGGGTTTGCAGTGATTTGGCTTAGTTATTCTGTCTGTCTGTCCATTGCTGTAAATCCTGCTGAAATGCAGGTGAATATTGCAGGCCTATATGTCATAACTCTTATGCACGTGTGCAGACACTATGCAACCAGGGTTGGATTGACCATTGGGCGTACAGGGAGTCTCCCGGTGGGCCACGCCCCTTAGGGGCCGGTGGTATCATGGCACGAATAAAAGCACTGGTTTTCCAACCTTTTTGATCCCAGGGCCCACTATTCATTCATAATTTTGAGCCACGGACCACCATTTGATGACATTTTAACTCCAACAGAGCCCAAAACTAAAGATTTATTTTGCTTTTTGGTCCACAATTCCAGGCTGGATTTGGGGAACAAACCAGTCAAACATACAGATCAAAATGAGCATTAATCTTCTACATTTTCTTGGGCCAATTTAGATGAATATTTTAACTCTTGAGAGTGTTAACATGAAACCAAATGGACCCGTAAGGGTCCAATTCTAGATCCGTCTATGTGTGCACCATCATTATTTTGATGTCGCTGATCAAGAGCACTCGCATTTTAGTCAGAGATCCACACAGCCTTGTTTCTAGTGGGGATCCTTCCATCCACATAATTTCCTAGTTTAATTCGATTCTACAAATATGATCAAGTGTAGATAATGAAACATATCAGGCATTTTCAAAAAGGAAATGCATGTATTTAATTTGTTCTGACCAGAAGCAGGGGTAAAATATATTCTTATCCCCCACCGGCGGCCATAAAAGTGACCGTTCATGCAGCGAGGGGATGTCATATCCCCCCCGTCCCCACCCACCCTCCACCCCACCCTGGACATCCGACCCTGGTTAGTTTGCTGTATTTCCACCATAATGTTATTTCCTTGAAAACAAAATAACATGTCTGAATTATTACTTTTTTATTTTGTACAATGCAATTTTTTTTTTTCTGAGACGTAACTATATAATATACTACTGCAGTGGTTTTCAACCACTATTTACTCAGCATTCGAGCCACGGAGGACCACCATCTGATGACATTTTAGCCGCACAGACCCCAAAACTTTTTATTTTTTCTACCAAGCTGGCTTTCGGAGAAAACCAAACAGTCAAACATACAGATCAAAATGACCATTAATCTTCTACATTCTCTAGTTGTATAGACTAATTTGCAAACTCGGTTGTATAACTACTGACTAATTCAGATGGTGAATATTTTAACTCTTGAGAGTGTAAATGTGAAACCCGCAAGGGTCCGTTTGGTTTCATGTTTACGCTCTCAAAGAGTTACATCTTGGTGCAACTTTCCATCATTTAGCGCTGCCTGGGGACCACCTGGAATCCTCTCCCGGACCACCTGTTGAAAAACCCTGTACTACTGTTAATCCTTACTTTTTAAGAGTAATTTCCCCAACACTGATAGTGATATTACTATAGTCTACATACACTATTATTATAGTCTGGTATACTGTATATTATAGTCTGCTATTATGTCTGCATATACTCCTATCTGCTAAGCGTACATAAAGTGATCCTTTGCATACGCCTGTCGTCGGTCGTTGGCAGTGACAGATAGTGGCTAATCCTATCCAGGGGAATTGTTGGCACTGCCTGAATTAGTGAGGAAATGGTTGATGAAACTGGTAGAAACCTGGCAGAAACCGGTCTAGCCGTAGGATCCGAGAAGAAGTGTGTCGTAATAATAATCGTAATAACTCTCATTATTTTACTGTATCTGAACAGCTCATCCTGGCATCAAGGCTTACATAACATGAAACCAGGCAGGCAGCATGGTGGTTGAATCACTGTGAGATTTGGTGTTCTTTTTGGGGGTTCTATGACTGAGACTGAATTGGGGGTAATGCCATTCTGTACATATACTATCCCCTTTTGGTGTTACAAGCATTATGCTACACTATATCTATTGAAAACCAGCAGATCTACAAGCTCATAGCGCGCCACTCGGTATCATGCTACGAGCTCGCGCAAATCTTTAAGTTATATGGAGGATCTCTAGAATAACATGTTTTCAGATGTGGGGTCCACACTCCACAGCCGAACACAGATAATTCTGGCTGGGGGTCCTTGGCATGAAGTATTTAGATATTTAGGTTTACAAAGATTTTGGAACAAATCCTACTGATTATTATTATTTTCTTTAAAAAGAATTTCTACAACAGTTCTATAGGGTTTTCCCCAGAATCTTATAGTGATTTAAAAAACATATTGGATTTTCTTAAAGGTAATAGAGGCAACTTTTTTTTAGCCAAAAATCAAAACATATTTAGCTATTTTTTTGTCTTCCTCTCTCTACGCTGCTTCTACTTTGGTGCTGCAGCTGTTTCCCTGCAGACAAACGGTTGCTTCATTGCAGACGGTCCAGATCTTTCTTGTTGTCAACAAATCATCAAAAAACAAAACATTTGTCTGGTTCAGGAAAGGCGGTTGGGTTGGGACAGGGTTTTAGCAAATCACAGCACAGCAGTCTACAGCAGATTCATAATGAGCCAATAGAGTGGAGATGAGGTGGAGTTAGATTGTGTTTTTAAACAAATCTGTTTACAAACACAGTGTTTGTACACACTAACGTTGCCTTTATTACCTTTAACCCTATAAGAAAATATCCTGTAGGATTTGTTCCAGAATCTTCTAGGACAGTGGTCCTTGAGAGGGTTCCAGGTGGTCCCCAGGCTAAATTATGTAAAGTTGGTTAACCAGATGTAACTTGAGAATGTAAAAATAAAACCAAATGGACCCTTGCGGGTCCATTTGGTTTCATTTTCACGCTCTCAAGAGTTAAAATATTCATCATTTGAGTTAGCACTATTTAATTAAGAAGTCTACACTGTTTGGTTTCCCAAATCCAGCCTGGAATTGTGAAAAAAAAAAAAGATAATTCTTTAGTTTTAGGTCTTTGGGGCTAAAATGTCATCAAATGGTGGTCTGTGGCTCAAATGCTGAATAAATGGTGGGCCCTGGTATGAAACAGGTTGAAAACCACTGTTCTAGGAGGATTTTTTGACTAGGGGTTTGTCAAGGATTGTCTAGGAGAGAAGTGTTGTTGTTGGAGGGGATAGGAGATGAGTCTGTGATGGGTGGCACTTCACAAAGATACGTGGTAGTTGCACACACGCACACACACACACACACACACGCACGCACACACACACACACACACACACACACACACACACACACACACGCACACACACACATATCATAGGCTGTGACATATCATAGGCTGGCACACCACAGAGTCAATCTAACACAATGGCAGGTGGGGGAACCAAGAAACTGGCACTGTGTGTGTGTGTGTGTGTGTGTGTGCGTGTGTGCGTGCGTGCGTGTGTGTGTGTGTGTGTGTGTGTGTGTGTGTGTGTGTGTGTGTGTGTGTGCGTGTGTGCGTGCGCGCGTGCGTAGGTGTGTGTGTGTGTAGGGTGTGTCTGAAGCAGGTTAGTCAGGTGTGTGTGTGTGTGTGTGTTGTGCACGTGTGCGTGCATGTTGTTCCGCTGGGCCTCTGGGCGCGACCTGAAAACTATCATTGGATGGCCCGGGGGCGGGGGGGCACTTGTTTGTGGAAAATCTGGTCTGCTGAGGTATAGGTGTGTGTGTGTGTGTGTGTGTGTGTGTGTGTGTGTGTGTGTGTGTGTGTGTGTGTGTGTGTGTGTGTGTGTGTGTGTGTGTGTGTGTGTGTGTGTGTGTGTGTGTGTGTGTGTGTGCTCTTGTGATATTGTTTATGAGGTTGCAGGCAGGAGAACATGCATGCAGTTTTTTTTTTTTTTTTTTAATAAATAAGCTACGATGTTTACATTTACACTTGAATGGTCAAATTTCAACCATTAATTGTATTGTAATGATGTTACATTTGTGCTTTTCTTGGGCGCATTGATTGGACCATTTTGGTCTTTTTACTACCAGTGACAACAACTTGCTGGCTTGTGGTCTTAGAAACTACATAGCCAAACCACCGGAATTTAAATTAGCCTTTCATCAAAGGGGAATTCCACCCATTTTCAAATTTCTCCTGAGAGGGTACAAATGTGAACCAAATGGACCCGCTAGGGTCCATTTGGTTCACATTTGTACCCTCTCAGGAAAAATGGGTCTGAAAGAAAAATCATTAACATGGTGAAATACATCTTGGTGATGTCATCAGATGTATTTCACCATGTTAATGATTTTTTCAGACCTCCATTTTTAGGAAATACAGAATTGGGGGAACTTTTTTTTATCAACAACATTTGGATCGCCCAAGCAAGCCTCACAAATACAATCAGAGAGACCAGTTAGCCAGGGCCCACTATTTATTCAGCATTTGTGCCACGGACCACCATTTGAGGACATCTATGGTCCCACAGACCCCCAAAACTATAGATTTCTTTTGCTTTTGTCCACACTTCCAGGCTGGATTTGAGAAAAAACTGTCAAACACACAGATCAAAATGACCATTGACCATTAATCTTCTACATTCTCTAGTTGTGTAGACTTGGGGCTAATTCACATGATGAATATTTTAATTCTTGAGAGTGTAAACACAAAACTAAATGGACCCGCAAAGGTCCATTTGTTTGCATTTTTACGCAAGGAATAATACCAGCAGTTGCCAATTAATTGACGATGCGTCAATTCTTGTTTTTACAATTCCTGGCCCAAACCTTGAGCTTTTATCCAAAGCGCATGATGATGACATTCAACGGTTCACACACTGTCTCTTGCTCAAGGACACTTCGGCACTAACTCTGATCTACATTAAGAGGCTCACAAACAAAACGTCACCACACTTGTAGATTGTCTATTTTTGGGTGTCAGGACAGCGTGTTCAGAGTAGAATCAAGTGTGAAGGCTTTCCTATAGATGTAGTGTAGGATGTAGGGTATGTACAGCATAATGGCCTTGATCCTCTACACCAGTGGTTTTCAACCAGTGGTCCAGGGACCACCAGTGATCGCTGAGAGGTTTCCAGGTGGTCCCCATGTAGGCTAAATGATGGACAGTTTGTTAACCAGATGTAACTCTTTGAGAGCGTAAAAATGAAACCAAATGGACCCTTGCGGGTCCATTTGGTTTCATTTTTACACCCTCAAGAGTTAAAATATTCATCATGTGAATTAGTCCCAAGTCTACACAACTAGAGAATGTAGAAGATTATTGGTCATTTGGATCTGTAGGTTTGACTGGTTTGTTTTTTAAAACAATCCAGCCCCTGAATTGTGGACAAAATCAAAATAAATCTTTAGTTTTGGGGTCTGTGGGGGTTACAATGTCCCCAAATGGTGGTCCTCCGTGGCTCAAATTCTGAATAAATAGTGGTCCCTGGTATGAAAAAGGTTGAAAACCACTGATATACACAGAGGAGGAAAGCCTTTGGCAACACAAAACACTGCGTTCAGGTTCAAGAGAAGTTCTGTTCCGTTGCGAGTGCGGAAAGGAAAGGAAAGGAAAGGAAAGGAAAGGAAAGGAAAGGAAAGGAAAGGAAAGGAAAGGAAAGGAAAGGAAAGGAAAGGAAAGGTCACTATAGAGCTGAGCAGTCCCGCCGCCCTCGTTATGATGCCCTTGTTCCAGAAATGGATTCACCATTCATTTTCCTCATAGACTTTTCGAAAATGATCAATATAAAGACGATTGCGCCGCGGACAAAGCCAACTCGAGTCGTGGCAAGTCATGATGACAGACAATATTATCATTACAATATCTAATTAGCAAGAAGAAAAAATGTCAGGATACAGCACTTTTTGATTCTTTTTTCTTCTTAGAAATTATTTGATTGTCCTAAAACATTTTGTGTGTTGCCATGACTTGTTGAGACCCAAGTTGGCTTTCTCCGCAGCGTATTCGTCTTCATGTATCATTTTCTAAAAGTCTGTGAGGAAAATGAATGGGAAATCCACTTCTGGAACAAAGGCGACGTCACGAAGGGGAGGGACTGCTGAGCTCGCTAGTAAATCTTTTCTACAGGTGGCCTATGGCATCTGCTGTGTGTGTGTGTGTGTGTGTGTGTGTGTGTGTGTGTGTGTGTGTGTGTGTGTGTGTGTGTGTGTGTGTCCTAATCGTTGGTGTTCAGTTGGTGATGCTGTTTTGGATCATGCCAGCAGTGCATGAATGATTTCATATAGTGAATATCTAGTTGTATTGTCTTCCATGTACTGATGAACTGAAAATGAAAGTCTCTCTCTCTGTCTCTCTCTCTGTCTCTCTGTCTCTCTCTCTCTCTGTCTCTCTCTCTCTCTCTCTGTCTCTCTCTCTGTCTCTCTCTCTCTCTCTCTGTCTCTCTCTCTCTCTGTCTGTCTCTCTCTCTCTCTCTCTCTCTCTCTCTCTCTCTCTCTCTCTCTCTCTCTCTGTCTCTCTCTCTCTCTGTCTGTCTCTCTCTCTCTCTCTCTCTCTCTCTCTCTGTCATTAACAGTTCATGTTAAAGTTCAAGGCCAGTGTGTTGTGGTTTAGAGGATGAAGTTAAGCCCTCATTAAAATGCTCCCTGCTCTACTGCTCTAGAGAGAGAGATTCCTAGAAACTACTTCATTCAGTTAGTTGGACACACCTGCCCCCTGCTGGCGAAATCACTGAAACTCATGTTCAAATTACATTGCTCCACACTGATGATGGTGTGTGTGTGTGTGTGTGTGTGTGTGTGTGTGTGTGTGTGTGTGTGTGTGTGTGTGTGTGTGTGTGTGTGTGTGTGTGTGTGTGTGTGTGTGTGTGTGTGTGTGTGTGTGTGTGTGTGTGTGTGTGTGTGTGTGTGTGTGTGTGTGTGTTCAACCAAAGTTCATGTTTTCTATTGTTATGAGAGAAAGTAAAAGTAAAAAAAAAAACGTGTTAATTGTTTTAATTTCTTGCTTCTTTGTGTGGTGTGCTGCCTCCACATTCAGTAGATCCTGTGAATGCCCTTGGCCAGTTATAATTTCCTAGGGTTTAATAGGACTGTAGTAGATAATAAATATCTTTAAAATGTTGTAAACAAATATGTATTTAGGACCATGTTCGAATGCCCCCTCTAAATCCCTAGAAATAAAGAAAGCAAGGAATGTAAATTGTAACCAAATGGACCCTTGCGGGTTTCATGTTTACACTCTCAAGAGTTAAAATACTCATCATGTGAATTAGCCCCAAGTCTACACAACTAGAGAATGTAGAAGATTAATGCTCACTTTGATCTATATGTTTGACTGGTTTGTTTCCCAAATCCAGTCTGGATTTATTTTGGACAAAAGCAAAAGAAATCTTTAGTTTTGGGGTCTGTGGGCTAATATGTCATCAAATGGTGGTCCTCCATGGGTCGAATGCTAAATAAATAGTGGTCCCTGGAATGAAAAAGGTTGAAAACCTGTCCTAATGGTTGTGTGCGTGTCCTGTCCCCCTGCAGGTGGTGATGTCATCAGGCGAGGACGGTCTGATCGGGATCCCGTTCCCGGAGCACAGCAGTGAGCTGCTGTCCCGCCTGAACGCCCAGCGCAGGGCGGGGCTGCTGTGCGACCTGACGCTGACCTCGCGGGGAGCGCGTTACCCCACGCACCGCTCCGTCATGGCCGCCGTCAGCCTGTACTTCCGCAGGCTGTTCGGGGTGGACGAGGAGGGAGGCGGAGGTAGGGTGCTGCTTTACTTTGGACTAAAAGTATGGTACATTCTAAATGACATTCGTTCATTATTATGGCGAACATTCAATGAATTGAAATCCATAGTTGCTATTTTAACCCCTATATGGGGTGTGAACACGTTCTAAGGACTTGTAGTTCTGCTATTTTGGAAAGTTAGTGAAAATGTGGCACCCTTGCTGGTCAAAGTGACAGCAGATGTATTACCCGTGAATAGATGACATTTGTAGAATCAGATCAACTAACTAATTAAACCCCTCTTTTTCTTCTAAAAATGCTAAATACCATACCATGCACAAAAATGTAGTTTTAATACCATCAATTGCTTGCATACCAAAAGGATTCTACACCAATTATTTGCATTGCAAAAAACGATACATAGTCAGTGTTGCTGCTTTTTATTTTGATATACTTTGATTCTTGAAATAAAATTGACAGTTCCCATCGTAATCAGAACTGCAGATTCGCTTGAGAATGGAGACAACAAATAGGGACAAGGTCTGGACCTGAAGTAGGGAGAAATGCATTGTACTCAGACAACACCCAGCTTTAATGATCTTAAATCAAATTTAGTTTAGTTTACGCTTGTAGATTGTAGGTTTTGTAGTAATGGCACAACATAAACATCACAGAGATTTTAGGTGTTACTGCAACTCCAATTCCAACTTCCAACTCCACTCCAACGCGCAGTTTCTGACCCCTCAATGTCACAACTCTGACTCCAGATGCCTCTGACCCAAACTAATTTTAAGTTTTATTTTTATGTTGTATTTTATTCTCTAAATGACCACTACAGGAGGGGGCTATGGGCTCCATTTTCGTTAACATCTAAACCCCTTATCCTAAACCCCTTATCATTTTTTTTTTACTATTTTGAAAAACCTTTTGGAATACTTCACCGTGCCAATCTATTGACACATTGTGAGCTTGTAGACTGGCCATTTAAACTAGTAAAAATGTTCTTTTTTTAATAGTTTAAAAAGGCAAAGAAGTTAAGGGATAAGGGGTTTAGCGGTAGCGGTGACGAAAATGGAGCCCTATGTGTTCAGTAAACTAACTAACCTCAAGTGTTATTCTCTAAATGACCACTAACATGAGGCGACTCTGTGTTCAGTAAACTAACTCTAAGTGTTATTCTCCAGGAGGGGACTCTGCGTTCTCGGTGTGCCAGCTGGACTGCGTCTCTCCGGACGCCCTGGACGCCCTGCTGGACTTCGCCTACACGGCCACACTGACCATCAGAGCGTCCAACATGAGAGACGTGCTGCGTGCCGCCCAGCTGCTGGGCATCCAGTGTGTGGAGGACGCATGCAGGGACATCCTGGGGGTAGAGGAGGACGAGGAGGAGGAGAAGGAGGGGGAGAGAGGAGGAGGAAGATCCCAGGAGGAGTGTAGAGGAGGAGAGGAGAAGGAGAAGGAGACCATGGGGAAGAGGTAGGCCTGGCTTAGTACTACTGATGGGAGATTAATAGACCTGCGCAGTGACGTCACCGCCCCTGTTCCAAAAACGGATTCCCCATTAATTTTTCTCATAGACTTGTCAAAAATAATTTATATCAAGACGATTACGCCGCGGACAAAGCCAACTCGGGTTGTGACAAATCACGATGGCACACACAAACTTTTGGGACAATCAAATACCGTAATTTCTAAGATGAAAAACGAAACAAAAAAATCTTGTATCATGCCTTTTCCACTTAATTAGATATTATATAACAATATTGTGTTTGCTGTCATGATTTGTCACGACCCGAGTTGGCTTTGGCCGCGGCACAATCGTATTTTTATTAACCATTTTCGAAAAGTCTATGAGGAAAATGAATGAGGAATCCACTAGTGGAGCAGCCTAGGGTTGGTGACGTCACTGCGCAGGTCTATTGACAAACGTGTCGGTATTGGCTACAATCCCTTTCCTTACAGACAGCCTTACCTACCAGGCTGTCTGCATTGACTTATTACCTATGGAGATTACCTATGGAGCATGAAGTATTTGCGCCTTTGATGATGCATGATATTCTTCCTGAATATAGTTCCAGGGCTTGTCAAACTGAAGAACACAGTGTATAAAAGGCGACATTTATATACTGTATGATACATTTGATTTTAAACCGTTGAATGTGTAACCCGTTGACAGCCCTAACAGGAAGATGCCTGACCATCACCATCACCACCACCACCAAAACCAACACCTGCACCACCTGCTCCACCAACACCACCACCACCAGCAGGCACTGTACGACAAGCTGCAGGGAACGCCAGCCAACGCCACAGCCGAGGGACTGCAGCGGGAGCCGCTGGAGCCGCTGTCCATGATCCGGGAGCCGCGGGGAGGATCCCGCCGCAAGATGGACCGCAAGAAGATGAGGAGGGTAGTGGCTACAGGAGGAGCTATGGAGCAGCAGGGGGACCGCTCCCCCCCTGCCGCCCCACAGACCACCACCATTATGGACCACCACCACCACCACGATGGGAACGACCTCCTCCTCCTCCAGGGGCTGCGCCCCTCCCCCACCACCCTCCTCCTCCCCCGCTCGCCGCCCCTGCCGCCGCCGCCCCACAACGGGGGAGGCGTGGTGGTGGGGGAGCCGGGCGGGGGTGGAGGTGGAGGCTCGGTGCTGGTGAACGGAGGCACCACGGCGCAGCACCACGTCAGAGCCCTCCTCACGCCCTCGCCACACCGCCATCGCCCCCCGTCGTCATCCTCCTCCACACTGCTAATAGGTAGGGGTACGGCTCTATGTATTTTTGGAAACTTGTAGAATCTAGTGTCAGTTTGAACCCATTATGGGTTAAACAGTAGCGGCACCGCTAGGGACGCTGCTGTGGGTGCTGGCGGTGTGTCTCCTCCTCAATGTCATCAGTACCCATACCCGAGGTGGGGTTGGTAAAAGAGGCTTTCTGTGTGGAGTTTGCATGTTCTCCCCGTGTCCCCTATAGGGTAGATACCCTTACAAAAACATGCAGTAATCCTGGGCTCTAAACTGCCTCCCCCTGGCCAGCTGGGACGCCTGATGGAGGGGACAGGAACTGGTTGGAATAACGTGTTCCTTCCACGCACTACGTCCAACCAGGGAAACTCCCCCCTGTGAGGTGAAAAGAAGGCAGCTTGGACTCCTCATGCATTGAAGGAAGCATGAGGCCAGTCCGCTGCCTCTCCAGGTTGCTGGAGGGTGTGTAGAGCCCAGGATCACATTAGGAATTGGCACTGGGTGAAAAATGGGTTACGGAATTGGGGTAAAAACATATTCAGAAGAAGGAAAAAAAAACTACAAATGAGACCCATGAATGTGCTAGGGTTTGTGTATTGTCTGGGTGTGCTACAAAAAACGCTAATGTACTTAGTACACAAACTAGTCCCCCTTGTTTGACAATAAAGTATGATCTCTTCTCATATCTCATCTCCCCCCACCCAGCCGATGCCCCTCCAGACCACCACCCCCACCTGCACCCCCACCACCAGCTGCTCAAACAGGAGATGGACTACGATGAGGAGGAGGATGAGGGGGAGGAGGAAGGCGGCGAGGGATTCAGACCGCTGACCGTGGTGTCCGCCGCGGTCGGCCCTCTCTCGGGTAACTCTGAGGCGGGGGCGTCGCCGGCGTCGGTGCTGGCGGAGCGGGTGGGGCTGGGCGGGGCCGGGGGCGGCGGCAGGAAGAGGAAGTCCCAGACGCCGCAGCAGTGTCCCGTCTGCCAGAAGATCATCCACGGCGCCGGGAAGCTGCCGCGACACATGAGGACGCACACCGGAGAGAAACCCTTCCAGTGTGGCACCTGTGGAGTGAGATTCACACGGTAAGACGCTATGGCAGGGCTGCCCAAAAGGTAGATGGTGATCTACCAGTAGATCTATCACATGACAGTCCCCCCAGCACTTGGACCCTTATAGATCTGTAACTCTTGAGAGTGTTAAAATGAAACCAAATGGACCCGTAAGGGTCCATTTGGTTTCATTTTACAGCTCTCAAGAGTTAAATTGTGTTTAAACATCTTAATTACATAAGTTTTACATAAGTCCATACACTTAGAAAATGGAGAATAATGGAGAACTGGAGAATGGAGAAAAATGGAGAAACTAAACTCAGCATCACCAACTGTCAACTCAAACCTCAAATACTGTTTTCAAACGTCACTAATTGCATATAGAGGAAAACCTTCCAATTCTCCCCCTCTATTTATTATTATTAAACACTATAACATTAAGTAACACCTTCACTACTATTTCAAAGCTCAAACTTTCTAGGGGGCCTTGAAACCCAAACCCATAGACACAGGACTGTGGCTCTTTGTTTGGCCTTCTACCAAGATGTGTTTAACCATTGAGAGTCGGAGTTGTCTGACGATAAATCGGAGCAACCCCGTCACTCAACAGTGCAACAGTTACAGTGTCAAACAACAAACATGGCAGCTGCAACTAGGGTTTAATATTTTTCCCGAATTTGGCCCATTTCAAATCCCGGGATTTTGCCGACAATTTCCCGTGCTCCCGGGAATTCCCGTAAAAAAAATAGAAGGATAAGACAGTTAAAAAAGTCCCCCTAAAATGCAATTATATGTCGACACTTAATATTCTCAATTGAATAGTGATATTTTATTGTTTTAAACCTTTAATTTTAACAAAATATGAACAATATCAAATACAAATGTAAGCCGGTTACACAATGCGGCACGCAAAATAGGCTACTTATTGGAAGGTTAGGACATCGGAGAGAGAGAGAGAGAGAGAGAGAGAGAGAGAGAGAGAGAGAGAGAGAGAGAGAAGCTGACAGCGCGTCTCAAATGTGGTCTTGGATATCGCATAATAAGGTTGTCTGCACATCACCTCTGCACATCAAGAGAATACGATGGTAGAACGCGCCTCAAAAGTGCTCTTGTACATCGCGTAAGATACAATGATTGAGGCTTGACGATCAAATATTTGGTATGGGCATTTAATACTATTGATTGCAGCTGCGTTTCCAGCTCATCAATGCAAACGAAGCGTTGTTGACTACGCATGTTTTAGTCGCTGTCTGACATGACAACAAGTTACGGGATGCAAGTTATATAACTTATTTTGTATATATTGTAATATTGTAATATCAATAGCCTCGGTGGACATGGGGGGGGAGAGACAGAGAGAGCGCTGTGGTGTTTTTTTTTTTTTTTTTTTTTTTTTTACCTGTGTTGTAAGTTATTTCACATTGCTGAGTGGCCGTGTGATATACAAGAAGTTGTAGAACAGGCCAGGACAATCTGTCGCGAGGAAAATAAGTCCATCATGCAGTATAGGGAAGTCCAACGTTCTCTTCAGACGTTCATATTTTTGCTAGTGTATGCTATAAGCTGGTCTGCATCTGATTCAATGAATGAAGGAGGATGCGGCATTCGTGCGGTCCATAGTCCTGAGTCCTGACTGCTCGCATTTAGACCACGTGTCGCCAATATTGTGTCCCGCGGGCACCGCAGGGCTCCTGTTCATAGCCCCCTCGCTGCATAGTCTAATTATCAGTGATGTTTGGAACTTATGCGAGGGTTATAGATTTGATTTTACCACTCACAGATATCGGAAAAACACGATTTGTGTGGAAAAATTGAGAAAGAAATGATAACCTCCGGGAAGACGGGTCCCGGAGGATTTCCCGGGAGGGAAATTAAGTCAGTTGTACCCGGCGTCCCGGGAAACCGGGATCCCGGTATTAAACCCTAGCTGCAACTGCAGTGAATCGCGGCCGTATCAATCTGTCCATTAAAGCAACCTACAGTATGACAAAATTTCTTTCAAGAAGCATTGCTGCTTTTGTTCTCATCCTTGTAGCGCTCGTTGGCTGTGTTTGTTTGGTTAGCAAACAGGCTAGCCCATTAGCAACATGATTGTCTCGATGCAAAAGCTTTGCAATAAATCTCTCTCTCTCTCTCTCTCTCTCTCTCTCTCTCTCTATCTCTCTCTCTCTCTCAGTAACGACAAGCTGAAGATCCACATGCGTAAGCACACGGGCGAGCGCCCGTACCCGTGCCCGCACTGCCCCGCCCGCTTCCTGCACTCCTACGACCTGAAGAACCACCTGTCGCTGCACAGCGGCTCGCGGCCCTTCGAGTGCCCGCTGTGCCACAAGGCCTTCGCCCGCGAGGACCACCTGCAGCGCCACCGCAAGGGTCACAGCTGTCTGGAGCTGAGGACCAGGAGACCCCGACACCACCGGAACACCAGCGCCCCCTACGGGGCTGGAGGAGCAGGACCCCAGGACAAGGTTTGGATAGAATGGATACAACACATGTGGATGGGAACGTCTTGAAGGGTTATTAGCATTACTGAGCGTCATTAACAATACTTGGGAACGCCTCCAAGTGTTATTAGCACTAAGTAGCATTATTAACAATACTTTGCATTAGTATTACTAGCATTATTAGAATTACTTAGCATTACTTGACATTACTTTAGCTATTGAAAAATATCAGGTCCAGCTTCTGGTGTGCAAGTGGTGTTCTTAGTAACTGCATGTGACATTTTTCGACCAATCAGATTACTGTAGTTCCTCAAAACAACCTATTTTAGTTAGTTTTTACATTTTATTTTCCTAATTTCCCAGTTTTAGTTTTGTTTTTAGAGCACATACATTTTAGTTGTAATGTAATTTTAGTTGTTTAGCTTTTGAATGCTTTATTTCTCAGTTATCCTATACCAATGGGATTCAAAAAGTTGATAAAAAAATACAATTAAAGGTAGGGGAAGTGATTTCACTTTTGTCAGATATCACCCCCCAAAAAATTCTGTTAAAATGCTCTATTATAAGGTGTGCAGACCATATATGGAGTTTCCCCCTCCCCCACGTTAGCAGAGGAGCTAATAAAAGTTCCCCAGGTGGAGGGTGAATTCTCCTCCAATCAGGATCGAGCAGCAGGTTCACATAGTGTAGCTACTCTTGGGGGCCCCTAGTGCACCAGGCTGGTACTACACCATGAATTTCACTTACCCTACCTTTTAAAGGGTATTTTTTTTCTCTATAATTTCAGTTAGCTGTAGATAGTTTTGTGAACACACAATACTGCTTTTAGTTTGTTTTTAGAATTCTAATTTATTTTGTTAGTTTTAGTTATTATTATATAGTGCATTATTATATAGTACCTATCAGTGATGGGCAAGTTACTGGGGAAATGTAGTACAGGTAAGCTACACTACTTGTTACTCTCAAAACAAGTAGTGTAGCTTCACTACAAGCTATCCCCAGAAAAAGCTACATGACAAAAGTAGGTTGCTACATCAACACTACATGTATATATATATCTCTCTACTTAATGTCCAACTATCTAAATAGTAATCATAATAATAAAATAATATAAATAACAATCATAATAATAATCTAGGGGTGAGTTTGAACCTAGGATGGTGGCATGTCTAAGTTTTGGAATGTACTGTATATTAGAGGTTTTCTACCCATTACAAATAGGCAGAAAATATGTGTGGGAAAATGTAGTAAGCTATACTCCTTGTTACTCGAAACAACAGCTTCACTACAAGCTATTCCCAGAACAAATGTAGTAAGCTACACTACAAGCTACGGGAAAAAGTAGTTAAAGGAGAATTGCACCCATTTTCAAAAATTTCGTGAGAGGATACAAATGTGCACCCTCTCAGGAAAAAGGGATCTAAAAGAAACGTCATTAACATGGTGAAATACATCTTGATGATGTCATCAGATGTATTTCACCATGTTAATGATTTTTTTCAGACTTCCATTTTTAGGAAATACAGAAGCTATGTAGTTTAGCTACTTGTAACAAGTTACTGCCCATCACTGGTAACTATATATAATTCTAACCTTGCCCTCTGGAGCAGATGGAGGAGGCGGAGGGGGAGCACCCCCAGCACCACCACCCTGCCGTCGGGTCCCTCCTGGATCCCTCCCTGGTGGGGTCTCTGCAGCAGGTCCACCCCTTCCTGCACCAACACCACCTCCTGGGAGGTGGACGAGGACCAGGAGGCCCCGGTCTGGTGTTCCCTCCTGGGGTGGAACGAGGGGACCGGGAGAGGGACCGCGACCGGGAGAGGGAGAGGGAGCGCTCCCTGGCCCTGCAAGCTCTGGTCCAACTAGGGCCCCACGCTCTGCACCACGCCTTCCCCAGCCTGCTGCTGAGGAGCCTGGATCTGAGAGGAGGAGGAGGAGGAGGAGGAGACATGGAGGTGGAGGAGCTGGCTGGAAGTGAAGGAGCTGGAGGTGTGGTACCGTCCCGTTCTCCTCCTGCCCGTCCTCCTGACCGATGGGAGGAAGGGGAGGAGGAGGAGGAGGAGAGGGAAGAGGAGGAGGTGGGAGGAGAAGGAGGAGGAGATGAGAATGACGAAGAGCAGGAGGAATAGAGAGAGTGAGAGAGAGAGTTGAGTGCAGACAGAGCCCCTTTTTTTCCCACCCGGTTCAGTTGTTTTTGGTTACTTGTTTAGTCCATGAGCTAGACCAGAGGTTTATTCCGCAATTTAGGAGATAACTGACAAAATGTCAAAATAGCAATTCTTCTACAACTTGAGTGTCAGGCTAATGTTTATAATATATTGTTATCGTCGTGAAACTTCCCCAGTTGACTTACATGAATACGATTTATTGTATTATACATTCTAAAATGTAAATATGCAAATGAGGCATTATATAGGAAAATGTGCAAAAAAGTACAGGGTGGAGGGTCTGACTCATGGACTAAGAAACAAAATGAACTGAACCGGTGGGAAACTGTGTGCATGTGCGTGTGCGCGCGTGTGCACGCGCGTGTGTGTGTGTGTGTGTGTGTGCGTGTGCGCTTGTTTGTCTCAGGTAGACTACCTGCTGCTCACTTAGTGGGCGCTTAAAAAAACAATTTAAAAAAATCTAATATCTAAAACAAGAGAAAAGAGAAATACATAAAAGTGGAAAACGGGTTTTATGATTTTCGTTTGTCTTCGTTTGGCTGTTTTTTATTTTATTTTATTTTATTTTATTTTATTTTATTTTATTTTATTTTATTTTATTTTATTTTATTTTATTTTATTTTATTTTATTTTATTTTATTTTATTTTATTTTATTTTATTTTATTTTATTTGTTTAATCTATTTCAAGTTTGTCGTTTTTATTTGTTTCCTGGATGTATTTAGGGTTTTTGAGCTGTTTGGTTTGATTATTTGCTGTATAATAATTATGAGCATTATCGATCGGGAAGCTTTTTCTTTCACTATGCAAATTCCAGAGCTGTTTAAAAAAAAGGAATGTTTTTTTTTGTTTGTTTGTTTGTTCGGAATAATATATGCATTTATTTTTAGTTAAAACTTTAATCAAATCAGGTGCAATTTCTCCAGGTCATTATCAGGTAGAGATGTGGACGAGCTTTAGAGTAGACGCCGCCCTCCGGTGGCAAGCTGCTGCAATTACAATCAACTCAATCAGAGTGAGGCTTTTTAGTTCATTTAGAAAGCAATAACAACTTGCTGCTTTGATCCTTATTTTTTTCTATGTAGTCTTAAGAATGTTCCTTTACGCTGGGTACTGTTTATATACCAAAGACTTTTTGGTTTATCTTAAAAAGGAGAAAAAAACAAACAAACTTTGCGTTAACTTGAACAGAGACTGTGGAGGAAAACGAAGCCAAGGTTTTTTTTTGGTTTTGGAGGATCTTTTACCGCGATTCCCAAAACGCTGTGATGAAAGCCATGATGAGGGAAGGACCTCTGAGCCTTCCTGTGAGATGCCTGACCAAAAAGAGAAAAAGAAAAAATAGATTTAAGAGATTTTGAGTTGCTGACTATATAGGGACTCTCTGGGGTGGTTTTAGATTTATATATATATATACAGTATATATTTTGTATTATTATTTAGAGAAATCTTCCCTTTGCTAAAGGCTGTGTGTGAGCTCGGTCTTCTTATAAATAATAAAAGAAAATCTACTCCTATAGGTGCTTTCTAAAAGAAAAGAAAAGAAAGAAATAGCCTGACAGAGAAAGAGAAACAAATGGGGTAAACGAAGGGAATGGATGAACAAAATGGCTGGCCCTGTTATTTTTTTTCTGTATTTATTTATTTATTGTTATTTATTTAGGCTTGACTGTTGAAGCTGGTTGTGGAGCTTTTTTTTTTTTTTTTTTTTTTTTTTTTAATTCATTTTGGTGGCCAGACACAACACCGCCCACCTCAGATCTGGTCACCCACCCCCCAAAACAAAACAAAACAAAAAACCTACAAAAACCCTACAATGTCTTACTGCTTATAGAAAAAAACATGTTGTGCTTCAGGGGATCATATTTATTAGACAAAAATGTACCTTCCTTCCTGCTGGGCTCTTTGTTCGTCTTTCTGCTGGTAATTCTTGCATCGTTTGCACAATTTTAGCCCCACCAGGATCAATAATAATAACAATAGCACATTCCATTTGCCTCTATGGTATAGGGAACATAGCAAGGTTAGTAGCCGGGGCTGAAAACATCTTCCATCCAGGGTGACCAGATCCAAGCTGTACTGCATTTGTGGGAAAACGTTACAGGACGAAACAGGGTTTGCAAATTATCAACTGTCAACTATCAATCTTGATGTCATATTTAAAAAAAATCAGGATTTCAATTCAAATATAGCAAAAATAGTTGATCTACAAGCTCAAAATGGGCCGCACTCGGCACTTGGAGCTTGTAGATCGTTATTTTCGATACGTGCAACAGTACTTGTAGTGTAGCTCCTCTGGAGTGAGTGTGGAAATACTTCCAGACACATCTATAGGCAGGAAACGAGAAACAGAAAAACAACATAAATATTAGGGCATTTGAAAACTGATGGCCGTCAGTCACAGTGTGGGACAAACAGACAATTTGTGGGTCACCTAAACACGTCTTGGAAATGAGGGACTGTCCTACGCAAAGAGGGACAGAGATCTGGTCACCCTAATCTTCCATGTAGTTTAAACAACAAAACATTCAGGTGATGTCTGTGTGGGTGCAACATGTGTAATGGTACTGTATGATTAACCATGTGATGGTCTGTCTATGATATGATACAGTCTGTGTTGTCATTTGTCGGGTAGAAACGTTCTATGTCCTAAACACGATTCTATGTCTCCACCATTGAAAGTTGTACCCTAAGTATGTTCATATATTAGGATTCTGTTCTACAGAATTTGGACAAATTAGGAACGCCATGATTGTGTCTCTCAGATCAAGGCAATCCAGCTCTGACTACCCGTAATTTCCGGACTATAAGCCGCTACTTTTTTCACATGCTTTTGACCCTGCGGCTTATACAACGGTGCGGCCAATCTATGGATTTTTACAGGTGACACAGGGGAGAGTTCCAGGTGGGCTCCACAGACTAAATGATGGAAAGTTGGTTAACCAGATGTAACTCTTTGAGAGCGTAAAAATGAAACCAAATGGACCCTTGCGGGTCCATTTGGTTGCATTTTTACACTCTCAAGAGTTATGATATTCAATCTATATATCAATCTAAATTAGCACCACTTAATTAATAATAAGTCATGTTCATTTTGGTTTCATTTTGATGTTTTGCCTCTTTTGTTTGTGAAAATCCATCCTGGAATTGTGCACAAAACCAAAAGAAATCTTTAGTTTGGGGGTCTGTGGGGTGAAGATGGTAAATCGTGGTCTGTGGCTCAAAAAAAGTTGAAAACCACTGCTCTAACATGAAGCTTATTGCCTGGTGCGGCTTATAGTCAGGTGCGGCTTATACAAGGAAAAATCAGTATTTTGGCCCAAAATTAGCTGGTGCGGCTTATATTCAGGTGCGGCTTATAGTCCAGAAATTACGGTAGTTATAGTTGATTTAAGTTAGCCTGGCTTCAATCTGACTCTCTCTGATTCATTCAGGGACGTCCGTCCCTAGTGGGCAGAATTTGTGTTGGTTGACTTGAAATCAGGTGATATTCTGGGAACCACTGACGTGGACGACAATACAGGGTGTTCTGCCCGACAACAAGCACCACATGACGGTTTATGAGCCGGTAAAGGGGCCATCGGTGATGATGTCATCATCCCGCGTCTTTTCTTTTCCCATTCCGCGGTTGCTTTTCGTTGTTGACGAGCGACAACATCCAGCAGGGGGCCTGCTAGCTGCTATAGCAGCCAGCTAATTATTGTGTAGCTTCATGCTAATCCACTATGTCTTAAAGCGGAACTCTCGTGTGGTGTGTTGCTTTTGGACAAGCAGCTCCGCCGCGTAGGGAGTGTGTTTGCCTTTAAAGCTCCAATCCGTTAACTTCATGTCTTTAGCCACCGGATGTGTCGGTCACACAAATGATCAATATAGGTATCAGCATATAAAATTGATGTTAACAGAAGACTAGTTAAATTATATTGAATAAGTTTTCCTTACGCAAACAATCACGGATTGCAGCTTTAAAGTGAAGGTTTCCTATTTTGTATTTTTCCCTTGCTGTAGCCGCTGTGGCGCTTGGGAGTGCGGACCTGTGTGCACTATCCACTCCTCGCCATGTAGAGAAAGAAAGAAAGAAAGAAAAATATATATTTCTAAAAAAAAAAGTAATATTTGCACTGTGAGATTGTTCTGAGAGCTTCAAGCTTTTCGTTTGTTTGTTTGTTTCGTTAGATTCCTCTTCCGATTCTTCCATATTAATGAATATTAAGTCAGTTCTTCACTTGCTGTCCATTAGTTACGTCCAACACAACTAAAAAACTTCCTGCTGCGTTCTACAGACTTTTTTTTATTAATAACATGGTAAAATAATGTATATATTCATGGATATCGGTGGTGAAGTTGCCTTGGGATTAATAATAATAATAATTATTATTATTATGTTTTTGTGTTGCAACTATTCTCAGGAAATCTTGAGCAATGCACTAAGTGATTCTATGTGAGATGAAAGCGGAGGGGAGAGTTCAGATGTGTTTTTTTTTTTTTTTTAGGGGAGGAGGAGGGCGGAGTTGAACTCGCAACCCCTCGATCATGTCATGTGAATGTCAGGACGACGTGTCGTCGTCGATGACATTGTGTAAAACATCACACCGTTTGTAGCCTGAAATCCACACAGCACATCCTCACTCCTAAAAGGGCCGATAACTGAACGCTCATCGGCGAGTATTTCAGACCTAAAAGGTACAGAAAAGCACTCTACACCTTTCTACCTTCCATGAAACCAAAGCTTGAAACCACGTAACAGTCGATGCCTGACTAATACAGGTTGATTAGATGCCTTTTATTTGCGGCCTTTTGTGCCGACACATGATATAGTCATGTTCTAGTGCAAACCTAAATTACTAATGACGCAAACATTTCTAATTTATTTTGCCCGGAGAATAACTTGCACAAAAGAGGGAACCTCAAACCTTCATGTAGTGATTTCTAGGGGTCAGTTCCAGTTGAAGTTACCGCGTCAACGCAGTTATCAGGTACCTCTTTAGTACCGTTTTCAATTTAAAAAACAGAAAAAAAAAAAAAACGTTTAAAACTTTCAATACAGTCATGTCTGTACAAAAGCAGGCTTGAGGCGATTTTTCGGATTCCACCCAAAATAAAGCAGGGGGTTTGGGAAGGAGCGCTTGTTTTACCCTGCCGGGTACTACTAGTAGGGCAGGGCAAAGCATAGTTTTTCTGAGGTTATGTTTACGGTTAGGTTTAGGTTAGGGTTAGTAACCGCTTTATGCAGTTACTAACCCTAAACATAGTAGTAGTAGCCGGCAGGGTAAAACAAGCTCTCCTTCCCAAACCCCCTGCTTTATTTCGGGTGGAAACCGAAAAACCGCAGGCTTGAGTCCCATAACGGAATTAAAGAGTGTCCCCCTGGCCAGCAGAGTGCAGCGAAGCTGGCCTCAGTGCTGGCCCAGTCTGGGCTATCGGAAAAGATCATGCAGTGTTTCCGAGTGTGACACACACACACACACATAGAAAAAGCATACATTTTGAATAAAGGCAGGCAGCGATGTGTCTTTGGCCACAAGTATGTGTGACTGACTTGGCCACCCGAACTGTGCACTAAGTGTGCTCTTAATTGTAAATATATAAGATATAAGATACCGTCCGAGCGTCCCGAGTATATATGACCGCATTGGGAGTGAGAATGTGCGTGTTGTGAAAAATCCAACAGAATGGAAGTGTAACTTTCCGAGGTGTTGTTGAGATGTAAAAGAAGCAGTCCGTGTGCGTGTGTGCGTGAGTGTGTATGTGTGTGTGCGTGTGTGCGTGATGTGGTTGTGGGATGATGGGTCAAGTGTGTGCGTTTGTTTTCCTGGTTTGGTGAAGGGATGTACGTGGGTGCAGGGGGTCCCGGTTTGAATAGAGACCCCCGTTATCAGGGATAATACATTTTTGTTTTCAGTTTTTAGTTGACCTCAGAGATATTAAACTCATTTCTCATCATTTTGTTTCCGACAATGTAAAGAAAAAACAAATAAATAACAACATATGTATATCTTGCCTGGCGTTTGTGGTGTCTTTGGACGGAGTGACAGCAACAGGATATACAAGAGTACAAATGCAACCAAATGAACCCATTAGGGTTCATTTGGTTGCATTTGTACACTCTCAGAAAAAATATTAAATGGGTGGAATTCCCCTTTAAATAAAAAATAAAAAACAAGAAATGATGCATCATTTAATTGGCAGCTGCTGGTATTATTTCTGCAGAATTGTTCTCCGACGACCTCTGAGCCATGGGATGGTGTTTCTACCGGCTATCTGATTGGCTAGGTGGTCTCTCGGCAACCCTTCCATTTCCAAACTCCCCATGCCTGTTTATTAGGCAGCCTGCAGCTGCCAACTACTTTTTGCTATAACTAGTAATGTAACTCTTTACATTTTCCCCTTGCAGTAATACCTTGCAGTCAGTTACTGTTGTTTTCAGTGGGTGCAGTTAGTAGTTACCCAGATTACATAATGTGCAGTAATTAAAAAATAAAATGTCTCCATGCACGAGTTCGCACACACACACACACACACACACACACACACACACACACACACACACACACACACACACACACACACACACACACACACACACACACACACCTAGCGGACCATTTGCACTCATAAAAGTCAATGATTTTTTTTCCCAGAGCCTGCAGAATGGGATAACTTTTTTATCATGTCCACACAACTCTGTGTGTGTGTGTGTGTGTGTGTGTGTGTGTGTGTGTGTGTGTGTGTGTGTGTGTGTGTGTGTGTGTGTGTGTGTGTGTGTGTGTGTGTGTGTGTGTGTGTGTGTGTGTGTGTGTGTGTTGTGGGGCTTGTTGCCTTTTAGTAACATTAACCCCTTAACTAATTAAAAATTATTATCAGATTTTTTTTTTTTTACTGATTGATGTTCATTGTTTAGTATTTCATTGCAATTGGTCATTATACTCCCCACAGAGGCTTCTGCACTTCTGCAATTAGAACATTCATTCTGTTAAAAGATATCCCATCATTTTAATATTTATTCTAATTTGCATGAATAATATTTTTTCACCTTTTACTTTTTTTGTATATAAATCATGGTAGTACAAACTAGTAGTAAGGTTGACAAGTAGAGCCTGGCTTGCCTGCCAAGGTTAGTAGTGATTGTGTCCTATAGGCAGCAGGGGGCAGCAGCACACAGTCACAGACCGATGCAGTGGAACTGTGCAGTTTGCATGCTTTCACTACAGCATTAGGCAGATAAAGCACCTTGCGTGGGGTGGTGGTGATTGGTGACTGACTGAGTGACGTTGAACTTAATCTGATTACTTTTTAATTCAATTACGGTGACAGCCTCTCCTGCAGCCTGCACTAGGCTACTAACTAGAGCACAAGATCCCTGGCTTCATATTCATGTGATGTCTCTGGTCCAACCACCCTGCAGGTAAACACATGTGAGCTGGTAAACTGTTGCACTAGTTGTTAAACTTGTCATTTGTATACTGTATATTTTTTGTGGAGTGATTGAAAACAATGTCTCTTCCAGACCTGCAGGTGTTTCTAATATTGTAGTAAGGAGGGAACGAACTGTTAATGTCATCCTAAATGTCCACAGCGTGTGTAGAGCTAATAGGTGTGGAGAGGGATAGAGCCATCTAGCAGAAGAGTTGCGACATTGAGGGGGACAGAAACCGAGCTGCTGTTCTTCATGCAGCTTTGAGCTGTGGAGTTGGAGTTGGACATTGTTTTCAACGAAGGCGATGCAACTAAGAGCTAGTTTAGTTCATGTGTGCAACATGACACCTGTTTTAAAGCAGGCTATAGTAAGGAATTAAGTCTCTGCAATGTTTATGTTGTAGGCTACTGTTCTATTATAACAGGGTTTTCAACCGGTGGTCCGGGGATCACCAGTGGTCCTTGAGAGGGTTCCACTTCCAGGTGGTCCCCAGGCTAAAATGATGTAAGTTGGTTAACCAGATGTAACTCTTTGAGAGTGTTGAAATGAAACCAAATGGACCCTTTTGCGGGTCCATTTGGTTTCATGTTTACACTCTCAAGAGTTAAAATATTGTTCATGTTGCCCCAACTCCCCCATAGGCCTAGTCTACACGAGAATGTGGAAGAATGAAGATTAAAGGGGAATTCCACCCATTTTCAACATTTTCCTGAGAGGATTTTCCTGAGAGGATACAAATGTAACCATTTGTAACCTCTCAGGAAAAAGGGGTCTGAAAGAAAAAACATTAACATGGTGAAATACATCTATTGATGATGTCATCAGATGTATTTCAAATGATTTTTTTCAGACCTCAGACCATTTTACCTTTTTTTTTATCATGTCCACACAACGTCTCTTGTCATTAGTATTATCTCCCTATAAGGAGACTCTTCAAAAACAATTATTAAAGGTATAGTAAGTGACAGGGCCGGATCTAGAGGGGGGCAGGGGTTGGCCGGGCCCACGCGAACGTGCATCCTGCCCACCCAATGAAATGTAATAGTGGTTTTCAAACAGTGGTCCTTGAGGGAGTTCCAGGTGGTCCCCAGGCTAAATGGTGGGAAGGTGGTTAACCGGATGTAACTCTTTGAGAGCGTAAAAATGAAACCAAATGGACCCTTGCGGGTCCATTTGGTTTCATTTTTACACTCTCAAGAGTTAAAATATTCATCAACTGAATTTGCCCAAGAGCCAAGACTACACAATTACACCAAATCCAGCCTGGTATTGTGGACAAAAACAAAATAAATCTTTAGTTTCGGGGTCTGTGGGGCTAAAAATGTCATCAAATGGTGGTCTATGGCTCAAATGCTGAATAAATAGTGGGCCCTGGTGTCAAAAAGGTTGAAAACCACTGCTTCATATAAAAACTTTGGAGTTGCCCACCCTTCTAGCCCACCCTAGTAGGGCTGGCTAAATCCGGCCCTGGTAAGTGATATCACTTAATTCAAATATTATTATTTTTTTTGTTCTTTTTTGGCTAATCCTCCCTATATTGTGTGGTGACCATATAAGGAGTTCCTCCATGTCCCCAGTGAGCCCCTGGGGTCTAAAACCCTAGTTTCAGTTTGGGCTTCGGGAGAAAGGCCTTTCATCCAATCGAGTGGGGGTGGCCCATGGTGTATGTGTTTGGCATGTTGTACTTTCCCTCACTGTAGAGCATGTGCATGTGCACATCATGCTACCTTATTATACCCTAATGTCATCAAATGGTGGTCCGTGGCTCAAATTCTGAATAAATAGTGGGCCCTGGTATGAAAATGTTGAAAACCACTGGAGCCTATTACAACAACAACAAAGCGATTTAAAGGGATAGTTCACTTTTTTTTTTTAAGTTAAGCTATATAAAGTACTTGCCATTAATATAGTGGTTGCTCTGTTTTTTGTGAAATATGAAGTAGTTCTGGTCATTTTGGGGGTCCACACAGTAAAAGTGAAGTAATAAATAAAAAAAACTAACATGATTTGTATTGTTGACCCATTTCTAAAATATTAGCAGGTCCTTCATACATTTTCATTTTGACCCCTCTATCACAGGGAACTATGTATTTTGTGTCCATATCACCAAGCCCAAAAGGTAGTTCCATGTGATAGGGGGGGGCTCAAACATGAACGAAGATGCTAGTTGTTACATGCGAAAGAAAATGATGTTTTCTTGTGGTGTGGCACCTGTGCTGTTATCTTGTCCTGCAGGATGTTATTGGGTCGTGCACTCATCAGCGCAGGTGTGCGCTCAGTTGTGACGTGTCAGTGTGTCCTCCCTCCTCCTCGCACGCTCGCCTCGCACTACAGCACCGCAGCAAAACAGGTAATAACAGGTCTGAGATCAGATAAACCCACACCAGACCCGGATGTAACATTTCTCAATTGGGGGGCGGCAGGCGAAAATGGTATGGGGGCGGTTTCATGAATGATGAAGCCGCACCCATACCATTTTCGGTTACAGGACTTTTGTTAGGCAAGTAAAGCATCAATAATAACATCAGTTGTTGTTGAAGTTGCAACAGACACGCAGCATGCATAAAGCTAAAGGTCTGACTCAGAGAGTTTTCTGTTTTCAATGATGAAATGCTGTTGGTTTAGTGGTGCCACAAGTGTAGTTAGTTAGTAGCAGTAGTAGTGTAGTAGTAGTAGTGTACCCAAATATTTGGGTTGTTTTGCATGCCATCATGTTTGGTGGGGCAGTCAGGGCATTTAGGGGGGAATTGCATGCCCATGCCCATGCCTAGATCCGTCCCTGATCCACGCTGTAGTTACTGACTGCATTATAACACTGTTCTTCCATAGCACACTAGCACGCCTGTAAGAAGGTGGACTATATATACAGTATACTGGACTATATACAGTTTCCTTCCAATTTTGTACATGTGTAGTTGTAGTAGTTGTAGTAGTAGTAGTAGTAGTAGTAGCAGTAGCAGTAGCAGTAGCAGTAGCAGTAGTAGCAGTAGTAGCAGTAGTAGCAGTAGTAGCAGTAGCAGTAGCAGTAGCAGTAGCAGTAGCAGTAGTAGCAGTAGCAGTAGCAGTAGCAGTAGCAGTAGCAGCAGTAGCAGTAGCAGTAGTAGCAGTAGCAGTAGCAGTAGTAGCAGTAGCAGTAGCAGTAGCAGTAGTAGTAGCAGTAGCAGTAGCAGTAGCAGTAGCAGTAGCAGTAGCAGTAGTAGTAGTAGTAGCAGTAGCAGTAGCAGTAGCAGTAGCAGTAGTAGTAGTAGTAGTAGTTGTCATCAGGTGTTGTTTTCTGTCTCCAGGAGAAACCAAAGAAGACCAGGTTTGGTCCTCTGAGTGACCAGGACCGGATCTTTACTAACTTATATGGACGTCACGACTGGAAGTAAGTACATAGAAGTGCATTTAATTCACTAAAGCTCTAAATTCGTCCAACCTGTATGTTAATACAATGTGACTTATTAGGGATCTGACGCTAAATTCTACAAAATGTTCTATAAACAGCAGACCTACAAGCTCACAGCGCACCATTAAGTGGTATGCTTTGAGCCCCAACATTTTATTTACTGTATCTGCTATGGTCATGACAACCCCTTACCCCTGAGTCAAATCGCTGGTTAGACCGATATGAAAAAAAAAAGGCCGACACTGGTGTTTTTTCAGGTACCAATGCAGCATGGCTACTCAACTTTGGATGGCCCAGGGCCCATCCAGCGAACTACCAAAGAGCAAAGGGCTGTGACTTCCGCAAGCTCAAATAATGTTGATCCTATATCGACTTTTTAGTCGGTGATAAGCAACACTGTTGATATATTATGTCAGTGGTTTTCAACCTTTTTCATACCAGGGCCCACTATTTATCCAGGATTTAAGCCATGGTCCACCATTTGAGGACATTTTATCCCCACAGACCCCAAAACTAAAGATTTATTTGGCTTTTGTCCACAATTCCAGGCTGGATTTGGGAAACAAAACAGTCAAACATACAGATCAAAATGACCATTAATCTTCTACATTCTCTAGTTGTGTAGACTCTGGGCTAATTCACATGATGAATATTTTAACTCTTGAGAGTGTAAACATGAAACCAAAATGGACCCGCAAGGGTCCATTTTGGTTTCATTTTTACGCTCTTAAAAGAGTTACATCTGGTTAACCAGCTTTTCATATGGTTAACCAACTTAGCTGGGGACCACCTGGAACCAACTGAAGGACCACTGGTGGTTCCCAGACCACTGGTTGAAAACCACTGTGTTATACACTGTTTGACAGTGTGTTTTTGACGTTTTCCTCTGATGTCTCCCCTTCATTCCCCCTCGTCACTCTTCCAACCAGACTGAAGGGGGCGCTACAGCGAGGAGACTGGTATAAGACCAAGCAGATCCTCCTGAAAGGTTCAGAATGGATCCTGAACGAAGTGAAGCTCTCTGGGCTGCGGGGGAGAGGAGGGGCCGGCTTCCCCACCGGCATGAAGTGGAGCTTCATGAACAAACCCAGTGATGGCAGGTCAGGTCACAATAACATTATAGAAACTCGCTCGGTACAGTGCATAGATCAGCACTCGCTACAGTGCATAGTTCAAGTTCAAGTTCAAGTTCACGTTTATTTGTCTCCATCAGGAGAAATTCATCTTGGAGACAGAGACCAGTTCTGCATACACATAACATAACCAAGTACAAAAAACGACCACATTACACAGAGAAAGAAAGACAGAGCAATATTGCACAAGCCCCTTTAAGAATGCTTAAGTTGGTAAAGTGCATCTAGTCATTTGCCAACCACTGATTTAGCATTTTGATTGACAAAGGTACAAATGATAATTTGAACCTACTTGCGCACTGTGCAAGTCCACCGAGGAGTGGTAGACGGTGTACGACCACAGAGCGATCGTAGTACTCACTCTCCTCATGCAAGTAATAATATTTAGGGATGGGCATAACGGTATCAAATAGGGGTGGTACGATATAGTAACTGCATCGAAAATTAACTCCAAGAATCAAAGTATATCGAAATGAAAACAGCAACATTGAATATGTCTCTCTATTGTATCGCTTTACGATGCAAAAAATATGCAAATAATATTTTTAAATATTTTTAATCCATGGCATTAATATTACATCAATAATTAATAACTTTGTTTAATTACTTCGTTTAAGTAATTAAACAAAGGGTGGTTTGTTTAATTAGAGTGGTTTAATTACTTTGTTTAAAGCAATGTCAATTAAAACAATTGTCATTTGTTGCTAGGTAAAAGTTTGGATATCGGAAGTGTATCAGGAAATTAAGAGAATGAATATACTGGATTGACGCATCGCATCACCGTGTTTTTTGACCTGGTATCTGTATAATTGTATCTGTATGTTGTTATTTTTTATCCACTGCACAAACAAACAAAACACTCCTGTATAGCACATACTCCAGTTCCAAATGCTAAAGACAGACCTAAACAAACATGAGTAAAGTCCATAGACCTGACCATGGCATGATTGATTTCAAAAGCCCCAGTCAGTGGTGGATGTTGTTGTTGTTGTTGCTGCAGTATTGCCAACTGCCAAAATCCAAAATGCACTAGTGGCACTTCCATAATGCACTAGAATGCGCTAGATGCTTGCCTGGAAGGGAATATGACCATTAAATGACCATTAAGCTTCTACATTCTCTAGTTGTGTAGACTTGGGCTAATTCACATGATGAATATTTTAACTCTTGAGAGCGTAAAAATGAAACCAAATGGACCCGCAAGGGTCCATTTGGTTTCATTTTTACGCTCTTAAAGAGTTACATCTGGTTAACCAACTATCCATCATTTAGCCTGGAGACCAAAACCACTGTCATAGGAGGAGAAATGAGGGTTTTATCTCTGGCGCCTGTCAAACAATTTCCCCCCAACTCACCAGCCAAAAAGCACTAGATTTTCCGCCAGGAGTTTTTCACTAATTTTGGCACTAGGGGGGTCTGAAAAAGCACTAAATATAGCGACAAATGCGCCAAGTTGGCAACACTGTGTTGTTGTTCCAGGCCTAAGTACCTGGTGGTGAACGCAGATGAAGGAGAGCCAGGGACCTGTAAGGACAGGGAGATCATGCGTCACGACCCTCACAAGCTGATCGAGGGCTGCCTGGTGGCCGGCAGGGCCATGGGAGCCCGCGCCGCGTACATCTACATCAGGGGAGAGTTCTACAACGAGTCGTCCAACCTACAGGTACACACCTACACACTTAGATCTACATCAGAGGAGAGTACTGCAACGAGTCGTCCAACTTACAGCTATACACCTACACCAGGGGTCAGCAACCTGCGGCTCAGGAGCCGCATGCGGCTCCAGAACACAGCCCTAGTGGCTCCCTGGCTGTAGCATTATTACATACACACACTGGGGCGATCCGCACCAACATAATATAAACATTTCAGTCACCCAAAACGCGTTGCGCTGTCTGACAGTTGCCAGTTAAAGTAGCACTTGGCCATGTCAAAAAAAGCCCAGCAGTTATCAGAGGTGGAGCTTTCAATCTGAACCACCCATTTTCAAAGGCTTACTCAGTTTACTATGTCATTAATATACCTTAGAGATGTTGTGTGGACTAGAAATGGAGTTCTGTAAAAAAAAATAAAATAAAATAAAGAAACTCCATTTCTGAAGAAAGGTTGTGTTTCACCATGTTAATGATTTTTCTCTGAGATTGTGCAAATGGAACCAAATGGACCCGCCAGGGTCCATTTGGTTCACATTTGCACAATCTCAGGAAAAAAAAAAGAATAATAAAATGCGGCTCCAGACAGATTTTGAATTTAATTTTGGGTCGAAAATGGCTCTTTCAACATCTTGGGTTGCCGACCGCTGACCTACACACTTAGATCTACATGAGAGGAGAGTTGTACAACGACAGTGTGTGTACAGGTACTGTACACACGCCATGCAGCTTTTAGTTAGATTCAAAGGACATGAGAATACATATCTTTACATTGACAAATCTCATTGTATTACCTGACACCCAGCGGACTAGTGATTTGTTTCCTAACAACTGAACGAGGCAGAGCTGAGGTCAGTTGTTGGGAGACAAATCACCGCTTCGAAGGATGTTATCCCTGGGACCAAATGTGGACCCTTTGGCTGACCCTGATCGGCCTGTGAAAGGGTACTAGGAAAATACAACATGTGATACAATAACAATACCTTTATTCACATTCACGGCACGCAAGTTTCCTACCGCGAACTTCTTCTTTAGCATTGTTTTGGAGAGAAACAACCTCATTATTTCATTGCTATAATGCAGTGGTTTTCAACCAGTGATCCAGGGACCACCAGTGGTCTATGAGAGAGGGTTCCAGGTGGTCCCCAGCTAAATGATGAAAAGTTGGTTAACCAGATGTTTACACTCTTGAGAGTGTAAACATGAAACCATGTTTACACTCTCAAGAGTTAAAATAGTCATCATGTGAATTAGACATTCTCTAGTCTACACAACTAGAGAATGTAGAAGATTAATGGTCATTTTGATCTGTATGTTTGATTGTTTCTGAAATCCAGCCTGGAATTGTGAACAAAATCTTTAGTTTTGGGGTCTGTGGGGCAGCCCATTTTAGCCCCACTGGGGCTAAAATGTCATCAAATGGTGGTCCGTGGCTCAAATGCTTGGACCTCCACAATATTTTCTGGATCTCATTTGGCCCCTTGGGGAAAATAATTGCCCACCACCGCGGCTAGATTCTAGTCTGTCAAGGCCAGAAAGTATGTTTTTGCCAGTGGGCATCCCAGCATAACCTCCTGGTACTATGATGTCACGTGCACACACTCTATAATGTACATCTCTCTGCCAGGTGGCAATCAACGAGGCGTACAGAGCCAGGCTGATCGGCAGGAACGCGTGCGGCTCAGGGTACGACTTCGACGTGTTCGTGGTGAGAGGAGCCGGAGCGTACATCTGCGGCGAGGAGACGGCGCTCATCGAGTCCATCGAGGGGAAGCAGGGGAAGCCCCGCCTCAAACCGCCGTTCCCCGCCGACATCGGTAAGACTGATGTACTGTACACTGGGGTTGGAGATGTACTGTCAGTGGCGTGCACAGAGAGTTTCAAGGGCAGGTGCTCAAATGTAACCAGGAGGGCACTCTAGGAAAATTGAGTTTTGGGGGGTTAAAAACGCATAGAAAACAGCATTTCAGCATCTTTTTGCTCTTTTAAAAAGGGCATGTTGGTCCAGAGAGGGCCACTAGGGGGTGCTCAAACCCCCCTTGACGTCTATGTATGCACGCCTATGTGTACTGTACGCTGGGGTTGGATATAACCAGGAGTGTAGTGGAGGGGGGAAGCGGGGGGATGCCGTCCCCCCGCTTCCTCACATCTTAATATTTTTGGGGCAAAAGTAGGACTATGTTTTTGTCTTGTCGTTTACTTTTATGGATACAATTAGGCATTGTAAACAATCTTTCTCAATATGCTATACTTGTTTTAATAGCGTGTCTGTGTGTGTTGCGCAGGTGCACGCAAATGTGCACGCAAATGCAAGAAAGTGTGCATGCACGTGTCTTAAATGGGAATTCCACTCATTTTCAATATTTTACTATGTCATTAATATACCTTAGAGATGTTGTGTGGACATGGTAAAAAAAAGTTCCCCCATTCTGTGTTTCCTAGAAATGGAGGTCTGAAAGAAATCATTAGCATGGTGAAAGTGTTTCAACAGTGTTTCAGTGTCACCAGTGTCACCAGTGTTCCAGTGTTTCACCATGTTAATGAGTTTCCTTTTTTTCTGAAAAAAAAAAAAATGAAAATGAAAATGGGTGGAATTCCCCTTTAAGAGGTGTCCCCCCACTTCTAAAAGTCCCACTACAACACTGGATATAACCTGCACAGGGTCGTAAATCTGCTATTCCTGGCGTGCAGCATTGGAATTTGATGGCGTGTCTTTGTGTAGTTACCTTGTCATGATGTCATTTCAAAGTGATGTAATTTTGATCATTCAAAATATGCCACTTATTGTACATTGTACTCTAATGCGGCTCTCAAAGTCACTCTTTTAGTACATAAACAAACACAAACAAAGTTGATTCAGACAATAGAGATCATAGGAGGCATCGCCAAAACTTTGCTGCTTTATTTTTTCATGAACATGTCAGCATCCTGTGGATTTTACTATCTAGATCCGGATCAAGTCTGGGTTTTTTGTTTTTATTACATTCAGGAAGTTAAACATTTTTATGAAAAAAAATACAAGTAGTCATACGTTGTATGTTGTACATGAGTTATGGTTATGCTCTATAGTGCCTGCATCAACCTTCTTTGTTTGTGTACAAAAATAGTGACGACGAGATCTGTTTTAGCGTACAATGTAAGTCAATGAGGGGTGTATTAGGGGTCACTGAAACATTTTTCTTTTAATTTCTTGTACACAAAAAACACACAAGAAGACGGTTTTATCCTTTAAGTGCTTATACGGCAAAGATACAGTTTGCATGCGGTGTGTTTTAATTGTTTGATCACTAAAGAATGAAAACATATCTTGGGTATCTCATTAATCAAAGAAAAAGTGTTCTACCATCAATTAACTCGTCTAACATGCGAATGGGAATCGTAGTGTTAGTGTTAATGGAGAAATGTTTTTTTTTTTTTTTTTCCAGTAAAACTGGTGGTAAGGGCTTGTTTGTTTGTTTTTGCCTGGATGGAGTGGGCTGGTAGAATATGTTCTATCTACATGCTGGTTAATTGTGCCGGGCCAAATGTTACGGCCACATGTTTGACCTCGTTCCAACCCCATGGATCACAACATAATAATTAAATAATTATTTTTTATTTTTTTATTTTATTTTTTTTTTTACAATTTCAAACACATATCTGTCAATCCTCAGGTGTCTTCGGGTGTCCCACCACGGTGTCCAACGTGGAGACGGTGGCGGTGGCGCCGGCCATCTGCCGGCGGGGCGGGGCGTGGTTCGCTGGCTTCGGCAGGGAGAGGAACTCTGGGACCAAACTGTTCAACATCTCTGGACACGTCAACACGCCGTGTACGGTGGAGGAGGAGATGTCTATCCCTCTGAGAGAGCTCATCGACAGGCACGCAGGTCAGTACAACACACCCAGGGGCGGATTGGCCATCTGGAGTACAGGGAGTTTTCCCGGTGGCCTGCGCCACCTAGTGGCCTGGACTAGGGCAGGCCAGGGCACCAGGCCCAGGCCCAGGCCAGGCAAACTAGTGTTTCTATCCTCCAAAATGCACTAGTGGCACTTCCAAAATGCACTAGAATGCGCTAGATGCTCGCCTGGAACATCCAGATCAAAATTAACAATAATCTTCTACCTGTACATTCTCTACTGAGGAACTTTATGTTTAAATTCATGTGTAGACTGAAGGAATCTAAGAATGCTTTAATTAGGGCCTTATATCACACAGAGTGATACAATATTTTCCTCATGTTTCTGGAAACACTGGAGGCAATGTTTATACGTTTATAATTGAAATGGACTTTTTATATTGAAAATAGCCTGTTACTCAGGCTATTTATGTGTTTTTATATGTTTTTATTGTATGTCTTGTCCTCTCTTGTGTTTGTGTATGTACATGTATGTCTGTATGTACAGTATATCTGTATATGGACCAGAGTGTCTGCAATAAAGTTTTCATTCATTCTAGTTGTGTAGACTAAGTTGGGCTAATTCACATGATGAATATTTTAACTCTTGAGAGCAGGTCCATTTGGTTTCATTTTTACGCTCTCAAAGAGTTACATCCGGTTAACCAGCTGCCCCCCACCCCCAGGGTGGCCTGGCAAAGGCAAAATTGTCCCGGTGGGAAAATATGTGCCAATCCACCCCTGAACACACCATAGATATATATAAGAAAGCTAGATGGCTCGCCCGCGCTGCTGGCCAATGGGGAGTGACGTTGTTCGTGGCGGCCATCTTGTGAGAGGAGAGCATAACGTTGTGTCTATGAGCATATACTTTTTAAATGACGATAACTCGCTTATTTTTCAACCGATTTTCAAACGGATTGGTTTGTTGTAAACGTCAGAGACGCCCGCATACATAGAGCCGTTATATGATTTAGCAAACAAAAAACATAGGCATGTTGATAACGTTCATAATAATGCAATCCGTTTGTAAATCAGTCATGTTTTGAGTGAGTTCTAGCTGTTTTTGTTTGGGCTGCCATAGAGCATAGTGTATTGAGTACCTCTCACAAGATGGCCGCTGTGAACAATGTCAGAGGCTCCGCCTCAAGCCATCTAGCTTTCTTATATATCCATGCAACACAGTGTACGGTGGAGGAGATGTCTATAGACATGCTCAGTGACGTCACCGCCCCTGTTCCGGAAGTCTTTTCCCCATTTGTTTTTCTCATAGACTTTTCGAAAATAATTTATATCAAGACGATTACGCCGCGGACAAAGCCAACTCGGGTCGTATTATAGTGTATTATAGTGACGACGAGATCTGTTTTAGCGTACAATGTAAGTCAATGAGGGGTGTATTAGGGGTCACTGAAACATTTTTCTTTTAATTTCTTGTACACAAAAAACACACAAGAAGACGGTTTTATCCTTTAAGTGCTTATACGGCAAAGATACAGTTTGCATGCGATGTGTTTTAATTGTTTGATCACTAAAGAATGAAAACATCTTGGGTATCTCATTAATCAGTTCAATCATCAATTAACTCGTCTAACTTGCGAATGGGAATCGTAGTGTTAGTGTTAATGGAGAAATGTTTTTTTTTTTTTTTTTTTTTTTTTTTTTTTTTAACGATATCTCGCTTATTTTTCAACCGATTTTCATATCTTGGGTATCTCATATCTTGGGTATCTCATTAATCATTAATGAAAACATAACTGCTTGAAGAAAAGAATGCTTTGCTTGAATTGGGTAAAGATAACAACATTGTGATTAAGAGTGCGGACAAGGGTGGTGCAGTAGTTATTCAAAATAAAGAATCATATAGGAAAGAGGTATTGAGACAACTTAGCAACACTGAGTTCTATACCCCTTTAAATGGGGACCCCACCATGAAGTTCGCCCAGGAAATTGAATCGTTTCTTAATAAAGCTTTGAGTGAATTTCTGATCTCTAAAGACGAATTTAGTTTCCTATTTCAAAAACATCCTGTCCGTCCCTTATTCCATTGTCTGCCTAAAATTCACAAGTCTCTGGTTGAACCTGTCCCAGGTCGCCCCATTGTAGCGGGCAACCAATCTCTAACAGAGCCCTTATCACAGTATATTGACAGACACATTAAAGGTTTGGTCTCCCAGCTCCCTTCTTTTTTAAAAGACACTACCGATTTTTTGAACAAAATCGAATCCATTGGTGACATTCAGGAGAATGACTATTTATGTAGCCTTGACATAGCCTCTCTGTACACTAATGTTCCCAATCAAGAGGGCCTTAGTGCCTTAGCTTATTATTTGGACCAGAGTAAACAAGATTCCCCCGACTGGTTTTCTGGTTGAACTTGCAAAGTTGGTTTTAAACAAAAACTATTTCAAATTTGAGAATTCATACTATCTTCAGTGTCAGGGGGTCAGTATGGGCAGCCCCTGCTCTCCCAATTTTGCAAACTTATTCATGGGGAAATTTGAGGAAGATTTCATATATAATAATAATCCGTTTTCTGCTTCAATTAAGTCTTGGTCTAGGTTTATAGATGACTGTCATTTAGTCTTCAGAGGCTCGTTAGAACAGCTTTTTGATTTTAAGTCTTACCTAGACAGCAGAATGCCTACTATAAAGTTCACCATGGAACACAGCCAACACTCTGTCTCCTTCTTAGACGTACAGGTCCATAAAACGAATGTATTTGATACCAGTGTTCATAGAAAAGAAACTGATCGTAACAGTCTTCTACACTACTCTAGTTACCATCCACCTGGTCTGAAGAAAAGCCTACCCTATAGTCAGTTGGTCAGAGTTAGACGAATCTGTAGTTCTGATGTCACTTTCGAAGAGCAGGCTGCTGCACTGTGTTCTAGGTTTGCCTCCAAAGGCTATAGCCATACTGTTTTAAACCAGGCTCTAGACAGAGCTAGAGGTCTCAAAAGGGAAGACCTACTATCCCCTAAGACTGGGCCCTCTAAAGGTTCTAACAGAATTGTCTGTGCTACTACTTTCTCTCCTGCTTCTAGTGACATTCGCAGGGTTATTCAAAATCATTGGCACATCTTGTCTTCTGATCCCAGCATTGGTTCTGTTTTTAGAGACACTCCCATTTTTGCCCACAAGAGGGCCAAAAACTTGAGAGACTCTTTAGTAAGAGCTGACCTGTATACACCTCCACAACATTTCTTGTCTAGTTTACCCCCTGGTAATTTTCCCTGCCATAATTGTATTCACTGTAACGCTATGGTCAAAGGCCAGTACTTTACACACCCACACTCTGGTAAAAAGTATTCTGTAAAGGGGAGAATTTCTTGTAAAACTAAATATGTTGTTTACTTACTGAAGTGTCCTTGTGGATTGTGTTATGTTGGCAAAACTATTAGAGAGCTTAAAACAAGGTTTTCTGAACATAAAAGTGCAATTCGCAACAATGATGAAAAGTCACAGATTGCTAGACATTTCAATGCTGTGGGTCATGAAGTTTGTACTTTGAGGTTTCAGGGAATTGAAGTGGTCCCCCCCTTGAAAAGAGGGGGTGACAGGGACAACGCTTTACTAAAACGTGAGGCATACTGGATTCATGTTCTCCAGACGGAACACCCCAAAGGGCTCAATGAAGAGCTCCTTTTGGGTTGTTTCCTTTAAAACCTTTAACTCTATTAGACTGTCTCGGTTTCCATGGTTAAACCCCCCCTAATTTGGCATTTAAGCTTTTACCTTGCTCTACTTCGAGCGTCTATGGAATCCAGTTACCTCACTCTTGATCTTGTAAATATTTGTATATATTTTTTTCTTTATTTTATTATATTGATCGACATGTTATTGTTCTGGTTGGCCAACCATACAGTGTCTGTCTGGTATATTCCCCATGTATACATGTCATGGTTATCTTTACTGGTGGTATGTTCTAATTACTCCACTTAGTCCTAATGATGTAATTGCTGACACCTTGATAGGCTGAATTGACATCCCTTATAAACATGTCACTTCCTGTTTGTTTTCATGTGTGTTGAAAAAGCCCTCAGGGGCGAAACGCGTCCATGCCTGTCCTGCCTTCCGAGGTAAAATAAACCATGAAATGAAGTTTAGAGTGCTGGCATCCTTTTTCTTTTATGAATTATTTTCGAAAAGTCTATGAGAAAAATGAATGGGGAAAAGACTTCCGGAACAGGGGCGGTGACGTCACTGCGCATCTCTATTCCTCTGAGAGTGCTCATAGACAGGCACGCAGTTCAGGGGTGGATCTAGGCATGGGCATGGGGGGGGCAATGCCCCCCTAAATGCCCAGTCTGCCCCATCAAACCACCACCAAAAGTGCTTATATTTAAAATGAATTGAAACACTACTACTGCTACTAACTAACTACAGCTGTATCACCACAAAACCAACAGCATTTCATCATTGAAAACAGAAAACTCTCTGAGTCAGACCTTTAGCTTTATGCATGCTACGTGTCTGTTACTTAAAAAAAATGGTATGGGGGCGACTTCATCCTGTCACCCCCCCCCCCCCCCCCCCCCCCCAAATTGGGAAAAGTTACATCCGCCCCTGTAGTACACTGGAAGTACTCATTGTCTGGAGTCTGTGTGAGTCAATACAATACCACTAGTACATCTGTGTTGTAGAGTCTGTTCTAATATGCCATTAGTATACCTTAGAGGTGTTGGGTGGACATGATAAAAAACTTTTCCCCATTCTGAAGAAAATCATTAACACGATGAAACATCTTGATGACATCATCAAGATGTACTGTATTTCACCATGTTAATGGATTTCTTTAGATGCTTCTTTTTTTCTACCTTTAAAGGGGAATTCCACTCATTTCCAAAATTTTCCTGAGGCGTTTGGTTCCATTTGTACCCTCTCGGGAAAAAGGGCTCTGAAAGAAAAATCATTAACATGGTGAAAAACATATTGATGTCATCAGATGTATTTCACCATGTTAATGATTTTTTTCAGATCTCCATTTTTAGGAATCATGTCCGCACAGCATCCCTAAGGTATATTAATGACATATTACCCCATTGTGTCCTGTCTAGATTTCTAGTTTCTGAAAAACGTAATATTCAAAGATTTTCGCGATTTTTCAAAAATAGCAGAGATACAAGCTCATAGCGCGCCACTCGGTGGCGCGCTATGAGCTTGTAGATCTGCTATTTTTCAATAGTTAAAACATAATGCTTAGAACACCAAAACGCGTTCAGTACACTAAGGGTTGAAATGTTGAAAATGGGTGGAGTTCCCCTTTAAGCATCATCTCCCTATTCGTTGTGATTGGTTCAGGAGGAGTGAGGGGCGGCTGGGACAACCTATTAGGAGTGATCCCGGGGGGGTCGTCCACGCCCATCATCCCTCGCCACGTGTGTGACGACGTACTGATGGACTTTGATGACCTGGTCCGCGCTGAGACCGCCCTGGGCACCGCCGCCGTCATCGTCCTGGATAAGACCGTGAGTTGTTGCCAGTTGTCACAGGGGAGTTGATCAGGTTTACTAAAGACACTGTAGGAAATCCGGGCTACCAATACATTTCAAGTAGGGCTGGGACTTTAACTGATTAATTGAGATTAATTAATCACAGAAACAATAACGCGATTAACAAAATTAACTCATTTTAATGGCCACACAGACACCAAAACTAAAGATTTCTTTTGCTTTTGTCCACAATTTTAGAAACAATGTCACAGTCAAACATACAAATCAAAATCACCATTCATCTTCTACATTCTCTAGTTGCATAGAATTGGACTAATTCAGATGGTGAATATTTTAACTCTTGAGAGTGTAAACATGAAACCAAATGGACCCGCAAGGGTCCATTTGGTTTCATGTTTACGCTCTCAAAGAGTTACATCTGGTTAACCAACTTTTGATCTAGTTAACCAAATTTTGATCTGGTTAACCAACTTGTGTCGACCCAGTTTTGATTTAGAAAAACTCTCACATGCTACACGAGCCTGTTTTAATTGAAAAAAAAAAGCTTCTTGGTATTGGTATGTGATTAATTGAGATTAATTAATTACACAGCTTCAAATTAATTAGATCAAAAATTTTAATCGAGTCCCACCCCTAATTTCAAGTAAAAAAAAAAAAAACGACGTAACAGCCGCAGCGTGGTGGCGACCCGTAACATGAAAACACAGCATGGTGGCGACCCGTCTGTCCGTTCACACACCTGTCTGAGCATGCGTTTGTCCGTCATGGCGGTGATTACATTTACAGGGTGGAATGTGCACATGTTCAAACCTGACCCCGGAGGGTTGATCTGGGGCAATTGCCCTCCGTGGCCAATACCAGGCCTTGTAAACTATAGGGATGTTAATCGACACATATTTGGAATGTCGACGTGTCGCAGCCCAATGTCGACAATCGATCGTTTTTTTTTTTTTTTTTTTTTTTTTTTAGTCTGTGGCGCCCACGGGACCCAACGCAAAATGTTGCGGCGCGGGCGGCATGAAAATGCCTGCGGGAGGGAGAGGTGCGGTCAAGATAAAATAAGCGGGACCCGCGAAATCGAGCAATACCGGTATATAATACCAAAATATGCATGTCTGAGGAGAACGTTCCATACTGCGCTCGACAATGATCAGGCATGTTCTCAAAGAAAAGCGCATGGCAGAGCGCACCACGCAGCAGACAACAGACGCGCGCCCGCACCTGGCATTCCACATTCATTAGTCCTAATCGACTTGATAGAGGAGTTTTCCTCTTTCCTTGCGACGGATTCCCTGCATCTTTGCTTTTTCCTGCGTCTGCTGTGTTAGACACGGCCAAACAACGTGAAACAGAACACTGGACAAGATAAGTACAAATAATTTAGGCTTGTTCTAGTTGCTCTCTCTCTCTCTGTCTCTCTCCCCCTCTCTCTCTCTCTATCTCTCTCTGTCTCTCTCTCTCTCTCTCTACCATGTGAGACCTCGGTCTTGTGCAGGAGAGATAGCTTTCTCCCATACGTAACGCTCCATTTCGGCCTCGACAGACAGAGGCGCCTGCTCGGCGAAATAAAAGTCAATCATTGCGTCCGGCCTGTTTTTTTTTTCGGCGGGTGCAGGCGGGGGCCGCCTACTCCTCCTCCTACTTGGGGAAAGCCGGACTCGCCGGGACAGAACGCAGGGGGAAGGAGGAGGAGGACGCAGCACATACATGATCTCACTACAGTGATAGCAATACCCGAAATAAGCAATTCTCTTCCCTTGAAGACAGTAACGTTATGACGTTTTTGAACAAGAAATTACAAAGAATACAAAATAAAAATCATTAATATAAAAAAAGAAAAAATAAGCGATTTGTCGACTTTTTTGTGGCGTCGTCAGCACGCGTCGACAATCGAGTCGATTTCCGACTTTTTTCACATGCCTATTGTAAACGAAGCCATTACATTCTTTAATCCATCTTTTGATCCAATCGTATCGTTACCCGTTAGCTCTTTTGTTGCATTTCATTTGGGACAAAATGGAGACATTTTGACTTTTTGTGCACCGATTCCTGTCTCCCCCGCTGGGAGAGCCTAAAATAGCTTTGTACACACAAACACACCCACACACACACGCACAGCGCACACGCACACACACACACACACACACACACACACTGGACTTATCCGATGGAGTTATTGCAGATTTTTGTCTCCGATCGTATTGTTAGCCACTAGCTGTTTTGTCGCATTTCATTTGGGACAAAATTGGAGACATGGAGACACTAGGACATGTGAATGAGATTATCACAGCTTCAAATGTTATTTAGTCGCAACCATAAGCAACTAGTAGGCACAACCAGAATCTAGTCACGGCTGGTAAGAAACTTGTCACGACCAGGTTGCAACCTGGTTGTTGGTCCCTATTGGATCTCATTAGCCATGTTTCCATAAAACCTTTGCAAAAATAGGAAGAGTATGTTAGTTAAGTCGAAAAAAGAAGAGCGAGTTGTCCGCTGTTTCCATTAACTGATGAAATGCGACTTGTGGGAGTCTAGGGAAAACAAAATAGGTTCATGAAACAACCAATAGGTGACACAGTTTTGCCAGCAACGTGATACGTATGGTTATTATTTTACATATATTTTTACTTTTGAAGTTATTTTAGGCTTTACACACGGACTGCCTGCTTTATTCCTATTGACCTATAGGTCCGTTGCGCTGTGCAGAGGCTGTTCTGGCTCTGTTGTAGCAAAAACAATAATTAATATAGCCTACAATCCTAATACATAATCTACACAACTCACTGTTTTCCTGAACCGGAGCGGTGTGAGACTCAGTAGCCTACTGATTTGGTGTGTCTACTTTGTGATATTGTAGACTACATCATGTTATCTGCAGCGCGACACGTGCGAGGAAAAAAGTTTTGAACATTATTAACGGAATAATATCTATAAGGGCAGAGCCCGGTCATGTAAAACAGCTGTTTATGTTTGTTATCACTTGCGTATCTTAGTTATCATGCATGATGATACAGATACTGTAAATATAGGACCTGTAAATGCCCTGCGACTTTCATGAACAAACGCGATGGGAGTCTGAACGTTTTTGGCCATGTACGTGAGTCCCTTTGGCTTGGATGTCTGTGTGCGCACAGCCCTCGTCCGTTTTGAGCGGTTTTGTAGAAATATAACATATATTAACAAATAACAATGCTTTCATCGGCAGACCAGAACTCTATAATGCGTGCCAGTGCTTTTCAATACAAAGTATTTTCGCAAGCTGTTTCCATACCTCATTTGCGCATTAGACTCTTTCGATACGCTCCAAAATACGGCACCTTTCAGCGAGAAAATATTTTTGCGCAAAATGGAAACTTATTCGCATTTTGAAGTGTTTCCATTCAACATTCTCTTCGCAAGAGCCGTTTTTGCGCAAAAATAGGGCTTATGGAAACGTGCCTATTGTCTCTTAAAGCTCATGTAAGTCCAGCAGGGCTTGACACTAACACTTGCCTGCTTGCCCGGGGCAAGTAAAAAAAAATGGTGGGGCAAGTGAAGACTGCTACCTGGTTGCCCGATCGGGCAAGTGTGCAACATAGTGCACTATAACCCAACAAAAGATAAATTGTGTTATAAATTGGGAAACAAAACAGGCAAATTAACATACACATCAAAATTACCATTAATCTTTTACTTTCTCTAGTTGTGTAGACCTGGGCTAATTAAGATGATGAATTTGGACCAAATGGACCCTTGCGGGTCCATTTGGTTTCATTACATCTGGTTAACCAACTTAACTGGGGAGCACCTGGAACCCTCTCAGGGACCACTGGTGGTCCCCAGACCACCTGTTGAAAACCCCTGGTCTAAAGCACCCAAGTAGGAAGTAAACTTAAATGCAAAATTTACAATATATATTTTGGGGGGCTGGTGACCATGACCTGAGGGCAAGTAGAACCTAGACTTGCACTTGCCCGATGGGCAAGTGCCTCGGAGACCTTAGTGTCAACCCCTGGTCCATGGAAAATACCAGCAAGATTGGTGCAACGATCGGTACGTCTGTGGACACTGTCCAATGGCATCTGCAAGTTGGGCACCAGCACAGAGCAGTGTGTCAAAGGCCAATGTGGTCTGGTCTTTAACAGAAGAATCATGCAATTACTCTGGGGAGTCCTGATATAGACCGTCGGGGTCAAAGCCTGACAAATGATTTACTGTCAGACTTTGTGTGGTGTTTGTGCAACTGAGCGATTATAACTGAATACTCCATGCTTCTACAAAACAGGACTTGACCAATAGGATGCTATTGACCAACCACTGTGGTATGTTCAGTAACGTTGAGTAATGCTACGCTGGGCAGCGCGTCTGAAAGCACCAGTGGGAGGCCAACAAAAGGCTGTGACCGTGGGACACCGTGTGTACTGCTTTGGAAGTTACCCCGGTGACATAAAGAAGCGGATTGATGTCCACGTCTTCGACACAGTGACTTTGATCTGGAGGAAGTTGACCCCTGGGAGAGGAGGACGCCGCCTTCAGGTTCCCACCAAGCGCTTCAACCATACCGCTGTGTTTATTGAAGATGCTGTGTACCTCTGGGGAGGATGGGAGTACTACACAAACAATTACTGCAATGTGCTTCATGCATTTGACGTTGACACTCATACATGGTTCAAACCACACATTTCTGGGACGCTTCCAGAGAGGAGAACCGGCCACTCTGCCGCTGTCTTGAGGAAGGACATGTTCATCCATGGAGGATACATCCAGGGGATTAGAAACACTAACGACACCTACAAGTTGGACACCAGTTCAATGGTCTGGACTTTAATCCACACCAGAGGAACTGAACCTCCTGATACAAGAAATCACTCTGCCACCATCATTGGAACCAAAATGTTTGTGTTTGGGGGCTGCATGGGTCAGTACTGCAACACCATCAGAGTATTTGACACAGAGACCAACCTTTGGCTGGACACACCTTCTGCACAGCTTAATTCAATAAGAAACTGTTGTGATTTAGTGTTTACCTACTATGGAGAGATGTACATATTTCGTGGCTACAACAGTGGTCAGATCTTCAATGGTCTGTGGAAATTCAGTCCAGAGACCTTCTCCTGGAAGAAGGTTGAGCCCAAGGGGAAAGGACCGCCTCCTATGTATAGTAGTATGTGCTGTTGCATGGTGGGAGATCGTGTCATCCTCTTTACAGGACACTACAGCCCTTATGACCTGTATATCTTAGACCTGAGCCCTAGTCTGAAGACCTTATGTAAGCTAGGAGTTATTCGGGACCGTCAGTCTAGACTCCCACACAACATCAGGTGGGAACTGGCAGCCATGACTAACGAAAATGAAATGAAAGTCTCAGCGGACATCCCAGGGGACGTCCCAGACAAATGAAGAAGAGGGTTAGTCAGTCCACACGCACAACACGACTACCAACAGCAACACTTAAAACGAAAACAACACTTGAAATGAAAAAATAGATTACATAATAAGTAGAAATGCACTCAGTAGAGTGCCAACTTGTGCATTGCGCACAAGTAGGTCATGGTCTACTTGTGTGCTAGCAGAGCGAGCGAGCAGAGGGCACCTCAGGATATAATACCCATGACATCTCCAGGAGGTAATACCCATGACCAGTGTTTCCCGCAGAAAATTGGTTAGTCAAGGCGGTGTGGCTTCAAGTCTTGGCAAACTTCTCAGACAAACGTCTCTCCCCCCCCCCCTACTCTTCCTCGGCCGTGGTGGAATGTCTGGGCAGCACTGTAGGGAATGAATAGCTGCGCCAGGCCGAGCGTTTTTGAGGCTTGTCATGAAAGCCCTGCCGCAAGCCGCACAAAGACAGT
>CM076967.1:6572849-6619492 GCA_039105355.1 Benthosema pterotum
AGGACCAGTGGGAGCCGAACAAAAGCCTGTGACCGTGGGACACCGTGTGTACTGCTTTGGAAGTTACCTTGGTGACAAAAAGAAGCAGATTGATGTCCACGTCTTCGACACAGTGACTTTGATCTGGAGGAAGTTGACCCCTGTGAGAGGAGAACGCCGCCTTCAGGTTCCCACCACGCGCATCAACTTTACCGCTGTGTTTATTGAAGATGCTGTGTACCTCTGGGGAGGATGGGAGTACTACACATACAATTACTGCAATGTGCTTCATGCATTTGATGTTGACACTCATACATGGTTCAAACCACACGTTTCTGGGAAGCTTCCAGAAAGGAGAACCGGCCACTCTGCCGCCGTCTTGAGGAAGGTCATGTTCATCCATGGAGGATACATCCAGGAGATTGGACAAACTAACGACACCTACAAGTTGGACACCAGTTCAATGGTCTGGACTTTAATCTACACCAGAGGAACTGAACCTCCTGATACAAGAAATCACTCTGCCACCATCATTGGAACCAAAATGTTTGTGTTTGGGGGCTGCATGGGTCAGTACAAAAACACCATCAGAGTATTTGACACAGAGACCAACCTTTGGCTGGACACACCTTCTGCACAGCTTAGTTCAATAATACACTTTTGTGATTTAGTGTTTACCTACTATGGAGAGATATACATATTTGATGGCGACCGCCACGGTGGGCAGATCTTCAATGATCTGTGGAAATTCAGTCCAGAGACCTTCTCCTGGAAGAAGGTTGAGCCCAAGGGGAAAGGACCGCCCCATATGTATGGTATGTGCTGTTGCATGGTGGGAGATCGTGTCATCCTCTTTGGAAGACACTACAGCCCTTATGACCTGTATATCTTAGACCTGAGCCCTAGCCTGAAGACCTTATGTAAGCTAGGAGTTATTCGGGACCGTCAGTCTAGCCTCCCACACAACATCAGGTGGGAACTGGCAGCCATGACTAACGATAATGAAATGAAAGTCAAACTCAGCGGACATCCCAGGGGCCGTCCCAGAAAAATGAAGAAGAGGTTAGTTAGTCAGTCCACACGCATAACACGACTACCAACAGCAACACTTAAAACGAAAACAACACTTAAAACGAAAACAACACTTAAAACGAAAACAACACTTAAAACGAAAACAACACTTGAAATGAAAAAATAGATTACATAATAAGTAGAAATGCACTCAGTAGAGTGCCAACTTGTGCATTGCGCACAAGTAGGTCATGGTCTACTTGTGTGCTAGCAGAGCGAGCGAGCAGAGGGCACCTCAGAATATAATACCCATGACACCTCCATGACGTAGTAAAAACAGTGGCATGCACACATCCAAATACAGCGCTGGTGCTGGGTTAAAAAAACATAATCAAAATAATAAAGGAAATCCGCACACAGCTATGCTCCACAGTGTTTATTGAATTAAAACACCAAAAGTGTGACACTTTCAGTGTTTTAATTCAATTTAGACCTCCATGACGTGTCTTTTAATTTTGACCTCCATGACGTGTCATGAGTATGCTGGTCTCCTGTGGCAGTTTGTTTTGTATTATCTCTCTCCAATGGCTCCCATTAAAAACAACACTTTCAGCGAGACATTTCTCCATTACATCTATTCTGTGGCGTCTAGGCACGACGCACAGCATATACTCAGACCATTGCATTATGACGTCACATCCATACAGACCTCTAAAGAGTCTATTGCTAGGTTTCCTACTGTTGTCATAATATCCTGTGGACATGCATCAACAAAATGGGAGCCATTTAGACCTTTTTGTGCACCGATTCCTGTACCAGATTGTTATCCTTTTTTAAATGTCCACTTGCTGTGTGTATGTATATATTTAATTGCGATTAATATGATTAATTTTGGCATAATAATGTCCTAGCATCTCTTCTGTGGGTGTGTAATGGTGGAAGAGTTTTTTTTCTTTTTCTCGTCCAGGAATGGCACTCTGGACCTCAAGGGGGCGCTACAGGCAGGCAAAATGGCTACCAAGGAGTTAATAAGTAAATGAATTGAAACTATAGTACCCTATACAGCATAAACGCATTGCAATCAAGACAAATAATAATAATAATAATGCCACCCCATGGCAAGCTACTTTTTTTCTGTGTGTTTTGTGGCCTAATTTGCTTAGAAGAGTTCAGTAATGCAAATGCATGTCAAGTTGATCAATAGATTAAAAAATAAAAAAGTGAAAAGAAAATCACACCTGTGTGAAGAAGGCGCTCACTTCGCATTATCTAGCCTAACATTTGGATAGTTGGTGTCAAGGTGACATGCTCACTATAGGTTTATGTATAACAGGTTACATTATAGCAGTAAAAAGTGGTTTAGGGGGGAAGGGGGAGGGGGGGGGGGGCAAAAATTTCGGCCGAAATTTTGTACACCCTGGACCAACAACAGCACCCCCAATTTTCTAGAGGTGGCGACGCCCCTGCACACACACACACACACACACACACACACACACACACACACACACACACACACACACACACACACACACACACACACACACACACACACACACAGGACTTATCCTATGGAGTTATTGCAGATTTTTGCCTCCCATCGTATTATTAGCCACTAGCTGTTTTGTTGCATTTCATTTGGGACGAAATGGGAGACATTTGGACTTTTTTTGTATCCTCTCCCATTCTATCCTCTGTACTAGGACATTTGAATGAGATTATCACAGCTTCAAATGTTATTTAGTCGCAACCATAAGCAACTAGTAGGCACAACCAGAATCTAGTCACGGCTGGTAAGAAACTCGTCACGACCAGGTTGCAACCTGGTTGTTGGTCGCTATTGGATCTCGTTGTCTCTTAAAGCTCATGTGAGTCCATGGAAAATACCAGCAACATTGGTGCAACGATCGGTGCGTCTGTGGACACTGTCCAATGGCATCTGCAAGTTGGACACCAGCACAGAGCAGTGTGTTAAAGACCAGTGTGGTCTGGTCTTTAACAGAAGAATCATGCAATTACTCTGGGGAGTCCTGATAGACCGTCGGGGTCAAAGTCTGACACATGATTTACTGTCAGACTTTGTGTGGTGTTTGTGCAAACTGAGCGATTATAACTGAATACTCCATGCTTCTACAAAACAGGACTTGACCAATAGGATGCCATTGACCAACATCTGTGGTATGTTCATTAATGCTGAGTAATGCTACGCTGGGCAGCGCGTCTGAAAGGTTCAAGGTTCAAGGGGTTCAAGGTTCAAGGTTTTTTATTTGTCACTCCAGTGTATGTCAGGACATATACAGGGATGAAATAGCGTTTCCATTCTCCACAGTGCAATAGACAAGACAGTGCAATAGACAATAGTCAAGACAATGGACAGTGCAATAGACAATAGTCAAGACAATAGACAGTGCAATAAGACAAGGTCGAGACAATAGACGAGACAAACAGTAGTGCAGCAGACCAGTAAGGTGCGAACAGTGCCCCTAACTGAGGTGAAGGTGCTTGGCTAACCAGGTGTGATAAAGTGGCAGTAGTGTGAAGCTAACAGACAGTTAGACAGGACATATACAACTACTAAAAACTGTAAGGAACTGAAAGGACCAGTGGGAGCCGAACAAAAGGCTGTGACCGTGGGACACAGTGTGTACTGCTTTGGAAGTTACCCCATTGACAAAAAGAAGCAGATTGATGTCCACGTCTTCGACACAGTGACTTTGATCTGGAGGAAGTTGACCCCTGGGAGAGGAGAACGCCGCCTTCAGGTTCCCACCACGCGCATCAGCTTTACCGCTGTGTTTATTGAAGATGCTGTGTACCTCTGGGGAGGATGGGAGTACTACACATACAATTACTGCAATGTGCTTCATGCATTTGACATTGACACTCATACATGGTTCAAACCACACGTTTCTGGGACGCTTCCAGAGCGGAGAAGTTGCCACTCTGCCGCTGTCTTGAGGAAGGTCATGTTCATCCATGGAGGATACATCCAGGAGATTGGAAAAACTAACGACACCTACAAGTTGGACACCAGTTCAATGGTCTGGACTTTAATCCACACCAGAGGAACTGAACCTCCTGATACAAGAAATCACTCTGCCACCATCATTGGAACCAAAATGTTTGTGTTTGGGGGCTGCATGGGTCAGTACAAAAACACCATCAGAGTATTTGACACAGAGACCAACCGTTGGCTGGACACACCTTCTGCACAGCTTAGTTCAATAATACACTGTTGTGATTTAGTGTTTACCTATTATGGAGAGATATACATATTTGATGGCTACGGCAACGGTGGGCAGATCTTCAATGATCTGTGGAAGTTCAGTCCAGAGACCTTCTCCTGGAAGAAGGTTGAGCCCAAGGGGAAAGGACCGCCTCCTATGTATAGTATGTGCTGTTGCATGGTGGGAGATCGTGTCATCCTCTTTGGAGGATACTACAGCCCTTATGACCTGTATATCTTAGACCTGAGCCCTAGCCTGAAGACCTTATGTAAGCTAGGAGTTATTCGGGACCGTCAGTCTAGACTCCCACACAACATCAGGTGGGAACTGGCAGCCATGACTAACGAAAATGAAATGAAAGTCAAACTCAGCGGACATCCCAGGGGACGTCCCAGAAAAATGAAGAAGAGGTTAGTTAGTCAGTCCACACGCATAACACGACTACCAACAGCAACACTTAAAACGAAAACAACACTTGAAATGAAAAAATAGATTACATAATAAGTAGAAATGCACTCAGTAGAGTGCCAACTTGTGCATTGCGCACAAGTAGGTCATGGTCTACTTGTGTGCTAGCAGAGCCAGCGAGCAGAGGGTACCTCAGGATATAATACCCATGACACCTCCATGACGTAGTAAAAACAGGGGCATGCACACATCCAAATACAGCGCTGGTGCTGGACTAAAAAAAAACATAATCAAAATAATAAAGGAAGTCCGCACACAGCTATGCTCCACAGTGTTTATTGAATTAAAACACCGAAAGTGTGACACTTTCGGTGTTTTAATTCAATTTTGACCTCCATGACGTGTCATGAGTATGCTGGTCTCCTGTGGCAGTTTGTTTTGTATTATCTCTCTCCAATGGCTCCCATTAAAAACAACACTTTCAGCGAGACATTTCTCCATTACATCTATTCTGTGGCGTCTAGCCACGACGCACAGCATATACTCAGAGGGCCATTGCATCATAACGTCGCATCCATACAGACCGCTACAGAGTCTATTGCTAGGTTTCCTACTGTTGTCATAATATCCTGTGGACATATTGTTCTTCTGTCTTCTATTATAATTCCTACTGCAATAGTGTTGTGCCTGAGATTTTTGTTTTTGTTTGTTTTTCCTTTCTTTTCTTGTCCCTGCCACAACCCGTATTTGACCTGGGTCAATTGCCCTCCGTGGCCAATACCAGGCCTTGTAAACGAAGCCTTTACATTCTTTATCCATATTTTAATCCGATTGTATCGACAAAATGGGAGCCATTTAGATCTTTTTTGTGCACCGATTCCTGTACCAGATTGTTATCCTTTTTTAAATGTCCACTTGCTGTATGTATGTATATATTTAATTTCGATTAATCACATGATTGTCCCTAGTTACATTTTTGATTAATCACAATTTAATTGCATATTTTTTATCGGTTCTAAATGTACCTTAAATGGCTGTTTTTCAATATTTTCAAGGTCCATTCTTTCTTCTCCATTTGAGCCATAGGCCATGATGACATTTATTTAGACTTATTCAGACCTAAATTAAAGAAATGTGTCCACAATTCCACAAGTCCACAAAACAAAATTCACATGTTCGCGCACACACACACACACACACACACACACACACACACACACACACACACACACACACACACACACACACACACACACACTCCGATCGTATTATTAGCCACCAGGTGTTTTGTCGCATTTCATTTGGGACAAAATGGGAGACATTTGGACTTTTTTTGTACCCTCTCCCATTCTTAAGTACTTAAGTAACTCATGGCTGAGTTAACTCGTGATTAACCAGTTAATGCTGACTGCTTTCTTAAACCAATGTCTTAATGTCAATGTCATTACCATATTTTTTTATCTTGTTCAGTCAAGCTGCCAATTAAGGAACAAATGGAGTGAATAGTGACCCAGACAAACACATACCAGTCCAACTCTCCTGCACCATTGGCATCACTCCAGGGGAGGATTGGCCATCTGGAGTACAGGGAGTTTTCCCGGTGGCCTGCGCCACCTAGTGGCCTGGACAAGATCAGAAATGCACTAGTGGCACTTCCAAAATGCACTAGAATGCGCTAGATGCTCGCCTGGAACATACAGACCAAAATGACCATTAATCTTCTACATTCTTTAGCTGTGTAGACTAAGTTGGGCTAATTCACATGATGAATATTTTAACTCTTGAGGCTGTAAAAATGAAACCAATTGGACCCGCAAGGGTCCATTTGGTTTCATTTTTACGCTCTCAAAGAGTTACATCTGCTTAACCAGCTGCCCCCCCCCCCCACCAACATCAGCAGAGGTGGCGACGCCCCTGCACGCACACACACACACACACACACACACACACACACACACACACACACACACACACACACACACACACACACACACACACAGGACTTATCCTATGTAGTTATTGCAGATTTTTGCCTCCGATCGTATTATTAGCCACTAGCTGTATTGTTGCATTTCATTTGGGACATAATGGGAGACATTTGGCCTTTTTTTGTATCCTCTCCCACTCTATCCTCTGCACTAGGACATTTGAATGAGATTATCACAGCTTCAAATGTTATTTAGTCGCAACCATAAGCAACTAGTAGGCACAACCAGAATCTACTCACGGCTGGTAAGAAACTCATCACGACCAGGTTGCAACCTGGTTGTTGGTCGCTATTGGATCTCGTTGTCTCTTAAAGCTCATGTAAGTCCATGGAAAATACCAGCAACATTGGTGCAACGATCTGTGGACACTGTCCAATGGCATCTGCAAGTTGGACACCAGCACAGAGCAGTGTGTTAAAGACCAGTGTGGTCTGGTCTTTAACAGAAGAATCATGCAATTACTCTGGGGAGTCCTGATAGACCGTCGGGGTCAAAGTCTGACAAATGATTTACTGTCAGACTTTGTGTGGTGTTTGTGCAACTGAGCGATTATAACTGAATACTCCCTGCTTCTACAAAACAGGACTTGACCAATAGGATGCCATTGACCAACCACTGTGGTATGTTCACTAATGCTCAGTAATGCTACGCTGGGCAGCGCGTCTGAAAGGACCAGTGGGAGCCGAACAAAAGCCTGTGACCGTGGGACACCGTGTGTACTGCTTTGGAAGTTACCTCAGTGACAAAGAGAATCGGATTGATGTCCACGTCTTCGACACAGTGACTTTGATCTGGAGGAAGTTGACCCCTGGGAGAGGAAAACGCCACCTTCAGGTTCCCACCAAGCGCACCCACCATACCGCTGTGTTTATTGAAGATGCTGTGTACCTCTGGGGAGGATGGGAGTACTACACAAACAATTACTGCAATGTGCTTCATGCATTTGACGTTGACACTCATACATGGTTCAAACCACACGTTTCTGGTACGCTTCCAGAGGGGAGAACCGGCCACTCTGCCGCCGTCTTGAGGAAGGACATGTTCATCCATGGAGGATACACCCAGCGGATTGGATCCACTAACGACACCTACAAGTTGGACACCAGTTCAATGGTCTGGACTTTAATCCACACCAGAGGACCTGAACCTCCTGTTACTCAACAACACTCTGCCACCATCATTGGAACCAAAATGTTTGTGTTTGGGGGCTGCATGGGTCAGTACAAAAACACCATCAGAGTATTTGACACAGAGACCAACCGTTGGCTGGACACACCTTCTGCACAGCTTAGTTCAATAAAACACTGTTGTGATTTAGTGTTTACCTACTATGGAGAGATGTACATATTTGATGGCTACGGCAACGGTGGGCAGATCTTCAATGATCTGTGGAAATTCAGTCCAGAGACCTTCTCCTGGAAGAAGGTTGAGCCCAAGGGGAAAGGACCGCCTCCTATGTATAGTAGTATGTGCTGTTGCATGGTGGGAGATCGTGTCATCCTCTTTGGAGGATACTACAGCCCTTATGACCTGTATATCTTAGACCTGAGCCCTAGCCTGAAGACCTTATGTAAGCTAGGAGTTATTCGGGACCGTCAGTCTAGCCTCCCACACAACATCAGGTGGGAACTGGCAGCCATGACTAACGAAAATGAAATGAAAGTCAAACTCAGCGGACATCCCAGGGGACGTCCCAGAAAAATGAAGAAGAGGAGGTTAGTCAGTCCACACGCATAACGCGACTACCAACAGCAACACTTAAAACGAAAACAACACTTGAAATGAAAAAATAGATTACATAATAAGTAGAAATGCACTCAGTAGAGTGCCAACTTGTGCATTGCGCACAAGTAAGTACTTGTGTGCTAGCAGAGCGAGCGAGCAGAGGGTACCTCAGGATATAATACCCATGACACCTCCAGGAGGTAATACCCATGACCAATGTTTCCCGCAGAAAATTGGTTATTCAAGGCGGTGAGGCTTCGAGTCTCGGCAAACTTCTCAGACAAACTTCTCTTTTTTTTCTCCCCCCCCTACTCTTCCTCGGCCGTGGTGGAATGTCTGGGCAGCACTGTAGGGAATGAATAGCTGCGCCAGGCCGAGCGTTTTTGAGGCTTGTCATGAAAGCCCTGCCGCAAGCCGCAACAAAGCCAGTCAAAAAGCCGCGGATTGGTCACCGCCGTCCTAGTTGGATCTCGGGACCGAGCTGACGGTCCGCCAACAGCTAACCCTTAGCCACTGTCCGTGGCTAAGGGTTAGCTTGCATTTTTTTTTTTTTTTTTGTTGAAACGTAGGCAAGGCAGGGGCGGGGTTTAGTCAAGGCGGCCGCCTTAGCAAGAGAATGCTGCGGGAAACACTGACACCTCCAGGAGATAATACTCATGACACCTCCATGACGTGTCATGAGTATGCTGGTCTCCTGTGGCAGTTTGTTTTGTATTATCTCTCTCCAATGGCTCCCATTAAAAACAACACTTTCAGTGAGCCATTTCTCCATTACATCTATTCTGTGGCGTCTAGCCACGACACACAGCATATACTCAGAGGGCCATTGCATCATAACGTCGCATCCATACAGACCACTAAAGAGTCTATTGCTAGGTTTCCTACTGTTGTCATAATATCCTGTGGACATATTGTTCTTCTGTCTTCTATTATAATTCCTACTGCAATAGTGTTCTGCCTGAGATTTTTGGTTTTTGTTTGTTTTTCCTTTCTTTTCTTGTCCCTGCAACAACCCTTATTTGACCTGGGTCAATTGCCCTCCGTGGCCAATACCAGGCCTTGTAAACGAAGCCTTTACATTCTTTATCCATATTTTAATCCGATTGTATCGACAAAATGGGAGCCATTTAGATCTTTTTGTGCACCGATTCCTGTACCAGATTGTTATCCTTTTTTAAATGTCCACTTGCTGTATGTATGTATATATTTAATTTCGATTAATCACATGATTGTCCCTAGTTACATTTTTGATTAATCACAATTTAATTGCATATTTTTTATCGGTTCTAAATGTACCTTAAATGGCTGTTTTTCAATATTTTTCACATCAAGGTCCATTCTTTCTTCTCCATTTGAGCCATAGGCCATGATGACATTTTTTTAGACTTCCAGACCTAAATTAAAGAAATGTGTCCACAATTCCACAAGTCCACAAAACAAAATTCACATGTTCACACACACACACACACACACACACACACACACACACACACACACACACACACACACACACACACACACACACACACACACACACACACACACACTCCGATCGTATTATTAGCCACCAGGTGTTTTGTCGCATTTCATTTGGGACAAAATGGGAGACATTTGGACTTTTTTTGTACCCTCTCCCATTCTTAAGTACTTAAGTAACTCATGGCTGAGTTACCTCAGTGTATGAATGAATGTATGAATGAATGGACCATTGTAAAGCGCTTTGAGCACTTGGAAAAGCGCTATAAAAATGCAATCCATTATTATTATTACCTCGTGATTAACCAGTTAATGCTGACTGCTTTCTTAAACCAATGTCTTAATGTCAATGTCATTACCATATATTTTTTTATCTTGTTCAGTCAAGCTGCCAATTAAGGAACAAATGGAGTGAATAGTGACCCAGACAAACACATACCAGTCCAACTCTCCTGCACCATTGGCATCACTCCAGGGGCGGATTGGCCATCTGGAGTACAAGGAGTTTTCCCGGTGGCCTGCGCCACCTAGTGGCCTGGACAAGATCAGAAATGCACTAGTGGCACTTCCAAAATGCACTAGAATGCGCTAGATGCTCGCCTGGAACATACAGACCAAAATGACCATTAATCTTCTACATTCTCTAGCTGTGTAGACTAAGTTGGGCTAATTCACATGATGCATATTTTAACTCTTTGAGAGCGTAAAAATGAAACCAAATGGACCCGCAAGGGTCCATTTGGTTTCATTTTTACGCTCTCAAAGAGTTACATCTGCTTAACCAGCTGCCCCCCCCCCCCACCAACATCAGCAGAGGTGGCGACGCCCCTGCACGCACACACACACACACACACACACACACACACACACACACACACCACACACACACACACACACACACACACACACAACACACACACAGGACTTATCCTATGGAGTTATTGCAGATTTTTGCCTCCCATCGTATTATTAGCCACTAGCTGTTTTGTTGCATTTCATTTGGGACGAAATGGGAGACATTTGGACTTTTTTTGTATCCTCTCCCATTCTATCCTCTGCACTAGGACATTTGAATGAGATTATCACAGCTTCAAATGTTATTTAGTCCTAACCATAAGCAACTAGTAGGCACAACCAGAATCTACTCACGGCTGGTAAGAAACTTGTCACGACCAGTTTGCAACCTGGTTGTTGGTCGCTATTGGATCTCGTTGTCTCTTAAAGCTCATGTAAGTCCATGGAAAATACCAGCAACATTGGTGCAACGATCTGTGGACACTGTCCAATGGCATCTGCAAGTTGGACACCAGCACAGAGCAGTGTGTTAAAGACCAGTGTGGTCTGGTCTTTAACAGAAGAATCATGCAATTACTCTGGGGAGTCCTGATAGACCGTCGGGGTCAAAGTCTGATAAATGATTTACTGTCAGACTTTGTGTGGTGTTTGTGCAACTGAGCGATTATAACTGAATACTCCCTGCTTCTACAAAACAGGACTTGACCAATAGGATGCCATTGACCAACCACTGTGGTATGTTCACTAATGCTCAGTAATGCTACGCTGGGCAGCGCGTCTGAAAGGACCAGTGGGAGCCGAACAAAAGCCTGTGACCGTGGGACACCGTGTGTACTGCTTTGGAAGTTACCTCAGTGACAAAGAGAATCGGATTGATGTCCACGTCTTCGACACAGTGACTTTGATCTGGAGGAAGTTGACCCCTGGGAGAGGAAAACGCCACCTTCAGGTTCCCACCAAGCGCACCCACCATACCGCTGTGTTTATTGAAGATGCTGTGTACCTCTGGGGAGGATGGGAGTACTACACAAACAATTACTGCAATGTGCTTCATGCATTTGACGTTGACACTCATACATGGTTCAAACCACACGTTTCTGGTACGCTTCCAGAGGGGAGAACCGGCCACTCTGCCGCCGTCTTGAGGAAGGACATGTTCATCCATGGAGGATACACCCAGCGGATTGGATCCACTAACGACACCTACAAGTTGGACACCAGTTCAATGGTCTGGACTTTAATCCACACCAGAGGACCTGAACCTCCTGTTACTCAACAACACTCTGCCACCATCATTGGAACCAAAATGTTTGTGTTTGGGGGCTGCATGGGTCAGTACAAAAACACCATCAGAGTATTTGACACAGAGACCAACCGTTGGCTGGACACACCTTCTGCACAGCTTAGTTCAATAAGACACTGTTGTGATTTAGTGTTTACCTACTATGGAGAGATGTACATATTTGATGGCGACGGCAACGGTGGGCAGATCTTCAATGATCTGTGGAAATTCAGTCCAGAGACCTTCTCCTGGAAGAAGGTTGAGCCCAAGGGGAAAGGACCGCCTCCTATGTATAGTAGTATGTGCTGTTGCATGGTGGGAGATCGTGTCATCCTCTTTGGAGGATACTACAGCCCTTATGACCTGTATATCTTAGACCTGAGCCCTAGCCTGAAGACCTTATGTAAGCTAGGAGTTATTCGGGACCGTCAGTCTAGCCTCCCACACAACATCAGGTGGGAACTGGCAGCCATGACTAACGAAAATGAAATGAAAGTCAAACTCAGCGGACATCCCAGGGGACGTCCCAGAAAAATGAAGAAGAGGAGGTTAGTCAGTCCACACGCATAACGCGACTACCAACAGCAACACTTAAAACGAAAACAACACTTGAAATGAAAAAATAGATTACATAATAAGTAGAAATGCACTCAGTAGAGTGCCAACTTGTGCATTGCGCACAAGTAAGTACTTGTGTGCTAGCAGAGCGAGCGAGCAGAGGGTACCTCAGGATATAATACCCATGACACCTCCAGGAGGTAATACCCATGACCAATGTTTCCCGCAGAAAATTGGTTATTCAAGGCGGTGAGGCTTCGAGTCTCGGCAAACTTCTCAGACAAACTTCTCTTTTTTTTCTCCCCCCCCTACTCTTCCTCGGCCGTGGTGGAATGTCTGGGCAGCACTGTAGGGAATGAATAGCTGCGCCAGGCCGAGCGTTTTTGAGGCTTGTCATGAAAGCCCTGCCGCAAGCCGCAACAAAGCCAGTCAAAAAGCCGCGGATTGGTCACCGCCGTCCTAGTTGGATCTCGGGACCGAGCTGACGGTCCACCGACAGCTAACCCTTAGCCACTGTCCGTGGCTAAGGGTTAGCTTGCATTTTTTTTTTTTTTTTGAAACATAGGCAAGGCGGGGGCGGGGTTTAGTCAAGGCGGCCGCCTTAGCAAGAGAATGCTGCGGGAAACACTGACACCTCCAGGAGATAATACTCATGACACCTCCATGACGTGTCATGAGTATGCTGGTCTCCTGTGGCAGTTTGTTTTGTATTATCTCTCTCCAATGGCTCCCATTAAAAACAACACTTTCAGTGAGCCATTTCTCCATTACATCTATTCTGTGGCGTCTAGCCACGACACACAGCATATACTCAGAGGGCCATTGCATCATAACGTCGCATCCATACAGACCACTAAAGAGTCTATTGCTAGGTTTCCTACTGTTGTCATAATATCCTGTGGACATATTGTTCTTCTGTCTTCTATTATAATTCCTACTGCAATAGTGTTCTGCCTGAGATTTTTGGTTTTTGTTTGTTTTTCCTTTCTTTTCTTGTCCCTGCAACAACCCTTATTTGACCTGGGTCAATTGCCCTCCGTGGCCAATACCAGGCCTTGTAAACGAAGCCTTTACATTCTTTATCCATATTTTAATCCGATTGTATCGACAAAATGGGAGCCATTTAGATCTTTTTGTGCACCGATTCCTGTACCAGATTGTTATCCTTTTTTAAACGTCCACTTGCTGTATGTATGTATATATTTAATTTCGATTAATCACATGATTGTCCCTAGTTACATTTTTGATTAATCACAATTTAATTGCATATTTTTTATCGGTTCTGAATGTACCTTAAATGGCTGTTTTTCAATATTTTCAAGGTCCATTCTTTCTTCTCCATTTGAGCCATAGGCCATGATGACATTTTTTTAGACTTCCAGACCTAAATTAAAGAAATGTGTCCACAATTCCACAAGTCCACAAAACAAAATTCACATGTTCACACACACACACACACACACACACACACACACACACACACACACACACACACACACACACACACACACACACACTCCGATCGTATTATTAGCCACCGGGTGTTTTGTCGCATTTCATTTGGGACAAAATGGGAGACATTTGGACTTTTTTTGTACCCTCTCCCATTCTTAAGTACTTAAGTAACTCATGGCTGAGTTACCTCAGTGTATGAATGAATGTATGAATGAATGGACCATTGTAAAGCGCTTTGAGCACTTGGAAAAGCGCTATAAAAATGCAATCCATTATTATTATTACCTCGTGATTAACCAGTTAATGCTGACTGCTTTCTTAAACCAATGTCTTAATGTCAATGTCATTACCATATATTTTTTTATCTTGTTCAGTCAAGCTGCCAATTAAGGAACAAATGGAGTGAATAGTGACCCAGACAAACACATACCAGTCCAACTCTCCTGCACCATTGGCATCACTCCAGGGGCGGATTGGCCATCTGGAGTACAGGGAGTTTTCCCGGTGGCCTGCGCCACCTAGTGGCCTGGACAAGATCAGAAATGCACTAGTGGCACTTCCAAAATGCACTAGAATGCGCTAGATGCTCGCCTGGAACATACAGACCAAAATGACCATTAATCTTCTACATTCTCTAGCTGTGTAGACTAAGTTGGGCTAATTCACATGATGCATATTTTAACTCTTTGAGAGCGTAAAAATGAAACCAAATGGACCCGCAAGGGTCCATTTGGTTTCATTTTTACGCTCTCAAAGAGTTACATCTGCTTAACCAGCTGCCCCCCCCCCCCCCCCCCCCCCCCCCACCAACATCAGCAGAGGTGGCGACGCCCCTGCACGCACACACACACACACACACACACACACACACACACACACACACACACACACACACACACACACACACAGGACTTATCCTATGGAGTTATTGCAGATTTTTGCCTCCGATCGTATTATTAGCCACTAGCTGTATTGTTGCATTTCATTTGGGACAAAATGGGAGACATTTGGCCTTTTTTTGTATCCTCTCCCACTCTATCCTCTGCACTAGGACATTTGAATGAGATTATCACAGCTTCAAATGTTATTTAGTCGCAACCATAAGCAACTAGTAGGCACAACCAGAATATACTCACGGCTGGTAAGAAACTCATCACGACCAGGTTGCAACCTGGTTGTTGGTCGCTATTGGATCTCTTTGTCTCTTAAAGCTCATGTAAGTCCATGGAAAATACCAGCAAGATTGGTGCAACGATCGGTGCGTCTGTGGACACTGTCCAATGGCATCTGCAAGTTGGACACCAGCACAGAGCAGTGTGTTAAAGACCAGTGTGGTCTGGTCTTTAACAGAAGAATCATGCAATTACTCTGGGGAGTCCTGATAGACCGTCGGGGTCAAAGTCTGACACATGATTTACTGTCAGACTTTGTGTGGTGTTTGTGCAAACTGAGCGATTATAACTGAATACTCCATGCTTCTACAAAACCGGACTTGACCAATAGGATGCCATTGACCAACCACTGTGGTATGTTCAGTAATGCTGAGTAATGCTACGCTGGGCAGCGCATCTGAAAGGACCAGTGGGAGCCACACAAAAGGCTGTGACCGTGGGACACCGTGTGTACTGCTTTGGAAGTTACCTCGGTGACAAAGAGAAGCAGATTGATGTCCACGTCTTCGACACAGTGACTTTGATCTGGAGGAAGTTGACCCCTGGGAGAGGAAAACGCCACCTTCAGGTTCCCACCAAGCGCACCCACCATACCGCTGTGTTTATTGAAGATGCTGTGTACCTCTGGGGAGGATGCGAGTACTACACACACAATTTCTGCAATGTGCTTCATGCATTTGACGTTGACACTCATACATGGTTCAAACCTCACGTTTCTGGGACGCTTCCAGAAAGGAGAACCGGCCACTCTGCTGCCGTCTTGAGGAAGGACATGTTCATCCATGGAGGATACATCCAGGAGATTGGAAACACTAACGACACCTACAAGTTGGACACCAGTTCAATGGTCTGGACTTTAATCCACACCAGAGGACCTGAACCTCCTGTTACTGAACAACACTCTGCCACCATCATTGGAACCAAAATGTTTGTGTTTGGGGGCTGCATCATGCGTCAGTACTACAACACCATCAGAGTATTTGACACAGAGACCAACCTTTGGCTGGACACACCTTCTGCACAGCTTAGTTCAATAAGACACTGTCGTGATTTCGTGTTTACCTACTATGGAGAGATGTACATATTTGATCGCTACGGCAACGGTGGGCAGATCTTCAATGATCTGTGGAAATTCAGTCCAGAGACCTTCTCCTGGAAGAAGGTTGAGCCCAAGGGGAAAGGACCGCCTCCTATGTATAGTATGTGCTGTTGCATGGTGGGAGATCGTGTCATCCTCTTTGGAGGATACTACAGCCCTTATGACCTGCATATCTTAGACCTGAGCCCTAGCCTGAAGACCTTATGTAAGCTAGGAGTTATTGGGGACCGTCAGTCTAGCCTCCCACACAACATCAGGTGGGAACTGGCAGCCATGACTAACGAAAATGAAATGAAAGTCAAACTCAGCGGACATCCCAGGGGACGTCCCAGACAAATGAAAAGAGGGTTAGTCAGTCCACACGCATAACACGACTACCAACAGCAACACTTAAAACGAAAACAACACTTGAAATGAAAAAATAGATTACATAATAAGTAGAAATGCACTCAGTAGAGTGCCAACTTGTGCATTGCGCACAAGTAGGTCATGGTCTACTTGTGTGCTAGCAGAGCGAGTGAGCAGAGGGCACCTCAGGATATAATACCCATGACACCTCCAGGAGGTAATACCCATGACCAGTGTTTCCCGCAGAAAATTGGTTAGTCAAGGCGGTGAGGCTTTGAGTCTCGGCAAACTTCTCAAACAAACTTCTCTTTTTTTTCTCCCCCCCCCCCCTACTCTTCCTCGGCCACGGTGGAATGTCTGGGCAGCACTGTAGGGAATGAATAGCTGCGCCAGGCCGAGCATTTTTGAGGCTTGTCATGAAAGCCCTGCCGCAAGCTGCAACAGAGCCAGTCAAAGAGCCGCGGATTGGCCACCGCCGTCCTAGTTGGATCTCGGGACCGAGCTGACGGTCCGCCGACAGCTAACCCTTGGCCACTGTCCCTGGCTAAGGGTTAGCTTGCATTTTTTTTGAAACGTAGGCAAGGCGGGGGGGGGGGGGGGGGGGGGGGGGGGGGGTTTAGTCAAGGCGGCCGCCTTAGCAAGAGAATGCTGCGGGAAACACTGACACCTCCAGGAGATAATACTCATGACACCTCCACGTCGTGTCATGAGTATGCTGGTCTCCTGTATTATCTCTCTCCAATGGCTCCCATTAAAAACAACACTTTCAGCGAGCCATTTCTCCATTACATCTATTCTGTGGCGTCTAGCCACGACGCACAGCATATACTCAGAGGGCCATTGCATCATAACGTCGCATCCATACAGACCGCTACAGAGTCTATTGCTAGGTTTCCTACTGTTGTCACAATATCCTGTGGACATATTGTTCTTCTGTCTTCTATTATAATTCCTACTGCAATAGTGTTGTGCCTGAGATTTTTGTTTTTGTTTGTTTTTCCTTTCTTTTCTTGTCCCTGCCACAACCCTTATTTGACCTGGGTCAATTGCCCTCCGTGGCCAATACCAGGCCTTGTAAACGAAGCCTTTACATTCTTTATCCATATTTTAATCCGATTGTATCGACAAAATGGGAGCCATTTAGATCTTTTTGTGCACCGATTCCACAATTTAATTGCATATTTTTTATCGGTTCTAAATGTACCTTAAATGGCTGTTTTTCAATATTTTCAAGGTCCATTCTTTCTTCTCCATTTGAGCCATAGGCCATGATGACATTTATTTAGACTTCCAGACCTAAATTAAAGAAATGTGTCCACAATTCCACAAGTCCACAAAACAAAATTCACATGTTCGCGCGCACACACACACACACACACACACACACGCACACGCACACGCACACACACACACACTCACACACACACACTTTGATTGTATTATTAGCCACCAGGTGTTTTGTCGCATTTCATTTGGACAAAATGGGAGACATTTGGACTTTTTTTGTACCCTCTCCCATTCTTAAGTACTTAAGTAACTCATGGCTGAGTTAACTCTTGATTAACCAGTTAATGCTGACTGCTTTCTTAAACCAATGTCTTAATTCATTACCATATTTTTTTATCTTGTTCAGTCAAGCTGCCAATTAAGGAACAAATGGAGTGAATAGTGACCCAGACAAACACATACCAGTCCAACTCTCCTGCACCATTGGCATCACTCCAGGGGAGGATTGGCCATCTGGAGTACAGGGAGTTTTCCCGGTGGCCTGCGCCACCTAGTGGCCTGGACAAGATCCCAAATGCACTTGTGGCACTTCCAAAATGCACTAGAATGTGCTAGATGCTCGCCTGGAACAATACAGATCAAAATGACCATTAATCTTCTACATTCTTTAGCTGTGTAGACTAAGTTGGGCTAATTCACACGATGAATATTTTAACTCTTGAGGGTGTAAAAATTTTTACGCTCTCAAAGAGTTACAACTGGTTAACCAGCTGCCCCCCCCAGGGTGGCCTGGCAATGGCAAAATTGTCCCGGTGGGAAAATATGTGCCAATCCGCCCCTGCATCACTCTGACACATAAACATAAAAAAACACTGTAGCAGCCAGTGTTTTTTATGTTTATGTGGCAATTTCACCAATACAATAAGACCCCTGATACCAGGGGGACCCCCCGATATGACCCCTGATATCGGTCAGCCTCTAGTTTTAGCTATTGAAAAATAGCAGATGCTCAGGCTAAATAATTGTAAAGTCGGTTAACCAGATGCAACTCTTTGAGAGTGTAAAATGAAACCATGGTTTCATGTTTACACTCTCAAGAGTTAAAATATTCATCATGTGAATTAGCCCTAAGTCTACACAACTAGAGAATGTAGAAGATGGTCTGTATGTTTGATCGTTTTGTTTTCTCCCAAATCCAGCCTGGAATTGTGGACAAAAGTAAAATAAATCTTTAGTTTTTTTCGGGTCTGTGGGGCTAAAATGTCATCAGATGGCGGTCCGTGGCTCAAAGTTTTTTTTACAACGCTGTGCTGTGTGTTTGTGTCTCTGCAGTCAGACGTCATCAGAGCCATCGCGCGGCTGGTGGAGTTTTATAAACACGAGAGCTGTGGCCAGTGCACCCCCTGCAGGGAGGGTGAGGAAACGCACCACACACACTGCACCAAAGAAAGAACACACCAATCCAGAAGGCTTTCTTATCTTTATTTGCAGGGGCGGATCTGTTGCAACTTAAAGAGGTGGTGCCGTGATTTTTGTATTTTTTCCAATTTTGTACATGTTTAAGAGGTGACAGTATGTAAATAGACCCCTTGGTGTGTTTTTTATGTGCAATGATCTTCCCTTTGTATTTAGGGTTTCTTCCTCGGGGCTGAACCTTTCCAGTCAAACGTGCCAATGAAAAAAACTTCTATATAGTCACATCATGTGCTCAGCCCCTCCCCTAACTCCTCCCCCTTTATCATGCAACTAAAGCTGTGGGTGTGGCTACAGTTCAGGTGGATCTCCACCCATCACCACCCACCAGGCAAACCAGGCATACTTAATGAACTGGTAGGGTGGAATCATAAAAATGACAGTTTAACAAACACTGTACACTTTTTGGGAAAACATCTTACTTTTCATATAACATTAATACCAGATGATCATGTTTTAGGGTAGAAAAAATCATGGCACTCTATCTTTAAACAACAGCTGATGTCATTATCGATACTTTACTTGCCTAATAAAAGTCCTGTAACCGAAAACGGTGTGGGTGCGATGAAGCCGCACCCATACCATTTTCTCCTGTTACATCCGCCCCTGATTTGCAGTTAATTTATTTCCCAAAAAGTTCTTATTTTGTGGGGGGAAAAACTCCTTTATGGCTGTTTCCCCTATCCCAACTTAAGCTTAGAATGGGTCCTAGGAATGTTGTTCAAATTCACCTATTCCATCCATCACTCACAAAATGTTTTGCTATACTGTATATTCTCTCTCCACCATGTCAGTAGCAGTGGCGTTTGCTGGAATTACAGATTGGCTAATTTATGAATTAACAGTTTGCAGAATTGTTATTTGGTAGCTACCCCATTCATAAAATGTGTGTAAATTAAGCTACTTTGAAGGCTATGTATTTTCAGCATTTTTGTATGTCCACAAACAGTGCACTAGTAGTAAGTGGTTCCCCCAATGTTTTCATGTCAAGGAGGACCCCTGAATTGACACGAATTAGCCCATGGAGCCCCATTTGGAGAGTGTGATACTTCAAATTAAAGTGCTTATATTTTAAATCAGGGGCGTAATGTTGTGTCCGTCCTCATGTAGGCGTTGCAGCCTACACAGAGATTACGCTCCTGTTTTAAATGATTTAAAACACCACGGCTGCTACTTACTAACTACAATTGTGGCACCACTAAACCAACCGTATTTCATCATTGAAACTCTTAGCTTTATGCATGCTGCGTGTCTGCTGCAACTTCAACAACAACTGATGTTATTATTGCTGCTTTACTTGCCCAATATAAGTACTGTACAAGCTATAATAAACCTTGTAGGTCACAGAAATGAAGAAAATATATAAATTACAAAATAGCTTTTGTGTTATAGGCAGCCTATAACCATGACAAAATACATATGCATCTAAATTTCAGTGTGGGGGTTTGGGGTGAATTTAAATGAAAATGCCATTTTCACCTGCTCTCGCCAATTGGGAATAGTTACTGTACATCCGAGCGTGACTGGATGAGTGCATTCATAATTGTTCTTCTCCCCCATCCATCCACCCCTCCCTCCATCCACCCCTCCCTCCATCCCTCCATCCATCCATCCATCCATCCATCCATCCATCCATCCATCCACCCATCCACCCATCCATCCATCCATCCATCCATCCATCCATCCATCCATCCATCCACCCCTCCATCCATCCATCCATCCATCCATCCACCCCTCCATCCATCCGTCCATCCATCCATCCATCCATCCATCCATCCATCCATCCACCCCTCCCTCCACCCATCCATCCATCCATCCATCCATCCATCCATCCACCCATCCACCCATCCATCCATCCACCCATCCATCCATCCATCCACCCACCCACCCATCCATCCATCCATCCATCCATCCATCCATCCATCCACCCACCCATCCATCCATCCATCCATCCATCCATCCATCCACCCATCCATCCATCCATCCATCCATCCACCCATCCATCCATCCATCCATCCACCCATCCCTCCCTCCCTCCCTCCCTCCACCCACCCATCCATCCATCCATCCATCCATCCCTCCATCCCTCCCTCCCTCCCGCCCTCCCTCCACCCATCCATCCATCCATCCATCCATCCATCCACCCCTCCCTCCCTCCCTCCCTCCCTCCCTCCCTCCCTCCATCCATCCATCCACCCACCCACCCATCCATCCATCCATCCATCCATCCATCCATCCATCCATCCCTCCACCCATCCATCCATCCATCCCTCCACCCATCCATCCATCCATCCATCCATCCCTCCACCCATCCATCCATCCATCCCTCCACCCATCCATCCATCCATCCATCCATCCATCCATCCATCCACCCCTCCCTCCACCCACCCATCCACCAGGGGTGGACTGGATGAACACCATGATGTGGAGGTTCGTCAGAGGCCAGGCAGCCGTGTCAGAGATAGACATGATCTGGGAGCTGAGCAAGCAGATTGAAGGACACACCATCTGCGCCCTGGGGGATGGAGCGGCCTGGCCTGTACAGGTGGACAACCCTTTACTACTACTACTGCCTGTTAGCACTAGGGACAGAGCATGTTTATTGATATATAACGCAGGGGTTTTCAACCTTTTTGACTCCAGCAACCACCATTTGTTCAGCATTTGAGCCACGGACCACATTTGATTACATTTTCACACCAAAGACCTAAAATTAAAGAATTCTTTTGGTTTTGTCCACAATTCCAGACTGGATTTTGCCAACAAAACAGTGTAAACTTCTTAATTAAGTGGTGCTAATTCAGATGATGAATATTTTAACTCTTACACACTCTCAAGAGTTACATCTGGTTAACCAACTTTCCATCATTTAGCCTGGGGACCACCTGGAACCTTCTCAAGGACCACTGGTGGTCCCCGGACCTCTGTTGAAAAGCCCTGATATAACGCTCACCGTATCACCTTGTTTCAGTGATTAGGAGTTGATATTTTAAACTAGAGTGCATGCGTGCCACGGAGTGGCGCGCTATGAGCTTGTAGGTCTGATTGTTTTTGAAAATGGAGAGCAAATGTGGCTCAAATCTTTGAATTATTTTTTCAGATCAGAATGGAACTTAACGGTGAATTCCACCCATTTTCAAAAATTTCCTGAGAGGATTGGTTGGATTTTTTTTTATTATATTTATGTAGACCTATTCATTAATGTGCTCTTGTCAGAAAGACTGACTGACGTTATCAGACATTGCATTGATGTGTATGATTGAACTTGACATCATACACCATGATAAAGTTCTCCTCATTGAGTGTTTCTAGAAATGGAGGTCTTAAAGAAATCATTAACATGGTGGAACACAACTTGATGACACCATCAAATTTTGTGTTTGTTAATGATTTTTCTTTTAGGATCTGTTTTTTTCTGAGGGTGTACAAATGGAACCAAATGGACCTGTTAGGGTCCATTTGTACACCCTCAGAAAAAAAATCTTGAAAATGGGTGGAATTCCCCTTCTAAAGTGCTCATGTGTGGCAAAAAATGCGATATGTCGAATAGAATCGCAGCATAACTAAGAATCGCAATATAAATCGATTCAGAACTCTAAATATCACAGTTGTATCGTATCGTGAGGTAAGTGAATCGTCACACTCCTACCGCTCAGTCACACAAGTAACTATTCTCCTCATTGAACAGCCTGTGTTTGTGTTGTGTTGTTTTGTTTTGTTTTGTTTTGTGTTGTGTGTCCACAGGGCCTGGTGCGTCACTTCCGTCCGGTCATGGAGAGTCGTATCGCTGAGCACAACAAGACAAACCCTCCTAGAGAGTCAGAGCTGGAGCTGGTCTGACTCAATGCTGCTCATGTGTTTGTTTAAAGGTAATACGGGCAACTTTAGTGTGTGTACAAACGCAGTGTGTTTGTACACAGATATGTGTTTAAAAAACAATCTAACTCCGCCTCACCTCCACTCTATTGGCTCATTATGAATCTGCTGTGCTGTGATTGGCTATAAAACGCTGCCTCACCCCCACACAGATTAGCACCGCCTTGTTTTCATGATTTGTTGACAACAACAAAGTTCTGGACCGTCTGCAGGACGAAGAAAGTGTCTGTCTGCAGGGAAGCAGCTGCAGTCTCAAAGAGGAAGCAACATAAAGGGGGAAAAAGGCAAAATATATATATATATAGCTACATACATATTCTCTATTTTGATTTTTGGCGAAAAAAAAGTTGCCTCTATTACCTTTAAAGATGGAGTGATATCTTGATTTCTTCCCATCCTTAAACTTGATCATCAGGTATTATTGTTATGTGAGGAGGAAGACTTTTTCCCCCAAAAGAGTATTTGTTAGATTGTAAATAACCTGCATTCCAAAAACAAATGTTTTGATCCTCCATCAGCACTGATATATCATTTCTTTCTGGACTTTGAAAGCAGTTTAGCTGCAGTACCACAACGTTCCTGAGGTGGTGGGGGTGCTGATATGCACATTTAATATTTGCATTGTTATAATACTGATAGATAAAACCACGCTTGTTTCAATTCCATGTCAGCTTGGGAAATCAACAATGTTGGACATTGTATACAAAGTGGAAATGCAAATTAAAGCGCCTGTATGATATGAAAGACTGATTGTTCAAACTTTGTTATTTGTCGGGATAGAACACACACGCATTCACGTGCACGCACGCACATACACACACACGCGCGTGCGCGCAGGAGCACCAAAAATACACAGAACATAATGATAATAAAGTTGAAGTTGAATTTGAAGTTAAAGTTGAAGTCCCTTTAAAATGTTTTTTTGTATACCTTAGAGATGTTGTCCCCCATTCCGTGTTTCCTAGAAATGGAGGTCTGAAGAAAATCAATAACATGGTGAAACACAAGTTGATGACATCATCAAAATGTGTTTCGCCATGTTAATGATTTTTCTTTTAGGACCTTTTTTTCCTGAGAGTGTACAAACGGAACCAAATGGACCCGCTAGGAAAAAATGTTGAAAATGGGTGGACTTCCCATTTAAGTACTGTCACCTCTTAAACATGTACACAATTGGGAAAAAATGTGTGCATCTACTAATTATTGTGGAGAAGTGAGGCCATACTATGAGTGGTTTCTAGTTTATATATATACAGACAGATCAGCAGCTGTTCTGTCTCTTTGGATGACAATGACACTTCCTCTGGACGCTTAAAAAGCTTCTAATAATGTCTTGCCTCACCTTACACCAGGGGTCAGCAACCTGCGGCTCAGGAGCCGCATGCGGCTCTAGAACACAGCCCTAGTGGCTCAGTGGCTGTAGCATTATTACATACACACTGGGGTGATCCGCACCAAAATAATATAAACATTTCAGTCACCCAAAACGCGTTGCGCTGTCTTACAGTTGCCAGTTAAAGTAGCACTTGGCCATGTCAAAAAAGCCCAGCAGTTATCAGAGGTGGAGCTTTCAATCTGAACCACCCATTTTCAAAGGTTTACTCAGTTTACTATGTCATTAATGTACCTTAGAGATGTTGTGTGGACTAGAAATGGAGTTCTGTAAAACTTTAGAAACTCCATTTCTGAAGAAAGGTTGTGTTTCACCATGTTAATGATTTTTCTTTGAGGACCTTTTTTCTGATAGTGTGCAAATGGAACCAAATGGACCCGCCAGGGTCCATTTGGTTCACATTTGCACACTCCCTGGAAAAAAAAATGCGGCTCCAGACAGATTTTGAATTTAATTTTGGGTCGAAAATGGCTCTTTCTACATCTTGGGTTGCCGACCACTGCCTTACACCTTAGTTATTTTTCAGGTGTGCTAGGCCCCGCCTATACAGTATACTGTACAGATGAATACAGGGGTGCCACCTTGAATGTTACTTTTCAAGATCTTTTTACCAACCCCGGTGTATTTTTTTTACACAGGGAATAACAATGTTTTTGTAGCTGTATGATGTAATGATGTGTGATAAGATTGCCGCTCACTTTTTTTTTTTTTTTTTTTGCTTTGATACCTGCAAAAATCACACTTGTGTGAAGTAAGGGGCATCCAACGTAGTTGCCGCATGACGTCACCACTTAAAGCACATGGGCCACATCATAGATCTGGGGCACAGGTCTCCACCAGCTCAGGTCACGTTACCCTGTGAGGGCAACAGTCACCCTCACTGGGTGACTGTTACGTCACCCTATGAGGGTGACTTAACATGGTTTAATCAGAATCAAGTATCACAACAACTATAAAACAATTGAAACTAGAAAATGTTCCCTTCTGGGCACAGGTCTCCACCAGGATAAAATAGCGAATTTGTGAATGTGCTGTACTATAGCACTGATGTCTCTAAGGGGTTATTGCAAAATATAGACGATTAAGCCAACGAAGAGAACGCAAAAGGAGGAGAGATTAGGAGAGATGTGATAAATGTAACCCTGTTTTGACCAAACGATTTGGATCAGGGTATAACAAAAGAATAAAGAAGCTAACAAAAAAAAGCTATAAAACAACAAAAAAAACAAGGTGGAAAGGGGTTAGGTTGGTTCTGCCAGCACCGCCAGCCAGCCTGCCCCTCTCTGCAAAATGCCCACCGTGTTCTATAGTTGTTTTGGAAAAAAATCTAAGGCACATTTAGCCCCATTTGGTCACTTTCACGGTACTACTACTGCTTTCCGTTCCATTCCCTAAATCGAGAGAACCTGCATCCTCGTTACGAGTAGTGTTACGAGTACCTACATTAGTTGTTCTCATCATTATGCCATAGCGGTGCTGCTATGGCACTCATCGGATCAATAAAGAAAGTGCTACAGTTCCTACAGTACCTATCTACACGAATGTAAATTTTGCAATTGAGTTCATATGCAATACATGTCTCCCTGGTTTGTTAGCTAATCCGGTTGATGTCCTGGCTGTCGCGCTGCGACTAAAAAAATGTGACTAAAAATAACTGCAATAGCAGTTTAGTCTATAGCTAAAAAATCCACGGAAACCCTCCACTGTCCACAGCTGAGGGGCCCATGAACCCATAGGGTTACACGTAGTAAAAACACGTAGTAAAAATACCAAAATAACCAGAAACACTGATCGCGGACTCCCCATTCAGGGCTCTTTTTGGGGGGGGAAATCCCCCATGGCTTCTCTTATTTACCGAAAATGCACAAAGATTGTATTTGTCGTCATTGTCCTTGGTAGCAAAGACCAAGCATCATATCAAAAAAATCACAAACTAAAAAAAATCTATTCACAACATGCTTAAATTAATTAATTTGAGGATTTAACTCCCTTGGCCTGCTAGCGGCGTGCACAAGAAAATGGGAAATGGTCCAACCAGGAGGCCGCGCCATAAAAATGTAAGTAGGACGTCTTCAGACCAGCCCTCTAAGAGGTGTCCACACTCATCTCCATGCTCCAAACAGCCGGGCTATTTGCAAGTACTGTTTGTCCCTGCATCTTTAGTCCCCTCTGTCATTGCCGTGGAACACCCTCATTCATCATAATCGATCCTTACGTTGGTTCCCGGTGTTTGTGGCCGTGGTCGTGACCGGACAGCCTCACCCTCCTAGCTGCTATTATCTCTCTAACACACACCTCACATCATTCATCTTGTGAATGCCGCTACGCTGGACAGGAGAGAAAAAAGAGAGGGTTTTTGTTCAGAAACATTTGCGGTGGACGATGCCTGGGCCGGCCTCGTCGTACTCCTCCTTGCTGATCCACTTCTCCTGGAAGGTGGACAAGGAGGCCAGGATGGAACCTCCGATCCACACCGAGTGTTTGCGCTCTGGCCGGGCGACTATCTTGATCTTCATGGTGGAGGGGGCGAGCGCCGTGATCTCCTTCTGCATCCTGTCGGCGATGCCTTGGAACATGGTGGTGCCACCGGACAGCACCGTGTTGGCGTACAGGTCCTTGCGTATGTCGATGTCGCACTTCATGATGCTGTTGTAGGTGGTCTCGTGGATGCCGGCCGACTCCATGCCCAGAACGGCGGGCAGGAAGAGCGCCTCGGGGCAGCGGAACCTCTCGTTGCCGATGGTGATGATCTGCCCGTCGGGCAGCTCGTAGCTCTTCTCCACACAGGACGAGTACTCGGCCGTCCTCATCTCCGTCTCGAACTCCAGCGCCACGTAGCACAGCTTCTCCTTGACGTCACGCACGATCTCCCGCTCGGCCGTGGTGGTGAAGGAGTAGCCGCGCTCCGTCATCAGCTTCATCAGGTAGTCGGTGAGGTCGCGGCCGGCCAGGTCCAGGCGCAGGATGGCGTGCGGGAGGGCGTAGCCGTCGTAGATGGGCACCGTGTGCGTCACGCCGTCGCCCGAGTCCATGACGATGCCCGTATTTCGGCCGGAGGCGTAGAGCGACAGCACCGCCTGGATGGCGATGTACATCGCGAGGGTGTTGAAGGTCTCGAACATGATCTGCGTCATCTTCTCTCGGTTGGATTTGGGGTTCAAGGGGGGTTCTGTGAGCAATATGCTGTAGTCCTCGGGGGAGACTCTCAGCTCGTTGTAGAAGGTGTGGTGCCAGATCTTCTCCATGTCGTCCCAGTTGGTGACGATCCCGTGCTCCATGGGGTAACTCAGCGTTAGGATTCCTCTCTTGCTCTGCGCCTCGTCCCCGACGTAGCTGTCCTTCTGGTCCAGCCCCACCATCACGCCCTGATGCCTCGGGCGTCCGATGAGGGAGTGGAAGACGGCGCGAGGGTCGTTCTCTCCCGCGAAGCCGGCTTTGCACATCCCCGAGCCATTGTCCACGACCAGCGCGAGGATCTCTTCTTCCATGGCTGGAAAACGGGGGGAGCGCCGGTCGGGTTCTCGCTTCGACGTTAACGCGTGTGGCTCAGCTCAAGTGTCAGTGCAAACGCCACTCAAAAGCTGAGGAAATAGCAGAGTAATGGTCATAGGGCCCATAGCTGACCATCCTATATAGGGATCTGGTGACGTTACTGTTTGACGTAATTCCGGAGGTTTGTTGTGGTGTGGAGGTAGCCCGGGTTCTGGCATAATTTGTCCCGTTCTGCACACTTGAAATGTCACTTCGCAAACCAGTCTGGCCGGGAGCCTGATCCTCCCCACAGGTACGCGGGGCACATGAAGGTTGAAATTCAGCCGAGGCTTCTGATTGGTTTGTGGTTTGTTTGAGGTAATAAGCACTGGTTTAGTTTCGTTGGAACCACATCCAATCGGAAACAACATTGTTACATTTACAGGTAAGGAAATTCAAGTCAAGCAGGCTCCTGAAGCAGGCTCCTGTGCAGACTGATTCGCGTGAAGTGACATTTCAGATGTGCGGAACACAGCGAATGAGGCAGGAATCCAGGCTAGTACAGAGGAGGCTTTTTGTTATGATTCATGCTGCATGATGGGGCCAACTTCTCAAAAGGAACCGTTCTCTAGTTGAAGGAATTTACTGCAATGAGCAGACATCTAGATCTAGAAGTAAACCACTACATTTCACCTGCAGATGGGATGGGATTCATTGTGTGTGTGTGTGTGTGTGTGTGTGTGTGTGTGTGTGTGTGTGTGTGTGTGTGTGTGTGTGTGGTGTGTGTGTGTGTGTGTGTGTGTGTGTGTGTGTGTGCGCGTGCATGTGGGTGTGTGCGCATGTATGATTGCGTGTGGATACGTTATGCACAGTGTTGGGGAATATTACTTAGGAAAGTAATATATTACTTATTACTTATTACCCCCTCAGAAAAGTAATAATATTACACTACTTATTACTTGGATGCAAAAGTAATATGTAGTATATTACATATTACTTTTTTATATTACTTTTGCACCCAGATCCCTGAAAAAAGGAAATTAGCTACAACTACACAATCTGTCAGCTTCTTTTAGAGCTGAATCTAATGAAGAAGAATAACAAGAGTCACAAATCAGCCAAACATCAATTGGGTGACTGTTGCCCCCACGACCGACTACCGATAAGCAGGTGAAGATGGATGGATGTATTTAGATAAATGTATTTAGATGAATGAATACATCCCACCCTGGAAAAAAATACTAAAATATCTTAATATTTATATGCCGCACATGATTAACATATAGCCTACCATAGATTACATAGTTGCAGTAGGCTGTTATTTCAGTCAGTGGATTGTTATTTAGTTACAGTTCTGTCTGTCAAATATGTTTTAATGTAAAATTAAAATGTATGATAAACATACATAAGCATAAGATCTTTTTGATTTAATATTGAGTATATGAGGGCTTATAGCTCCAGTGATGATTAAGCCACTGGCATTGCGTAATCAGAACAGCTGTGTAGCCTATGGGAAATCCCCTAACAGACAACGCATACATACAGGCTTCAAGTGTGGACATTTCCCCCAGCCTTTGTGTGATAAACTCATATTATAAACGCATGACCTATATGGCAAATGAAAATATCCTTGGATATACTTGGACCACAGTTGGAATTATTGCAATCAGGTGAGAATGGACTGAGATTTTTTCGATTCAAATCTCAACAAAGAATCAACGAGTTTCACCGAGAGGTAAGAGCGCAGAGCATTAGCGCCAACTCCGTTCTCTTTAAGTGGCCAGTCCAAGCGCGGCTCTTCTACATATACTTCTATTGAGGATCGGGACAATAAATAGGGACAACAAGCTGCACAAACAGCTTTCGAGCGCTACGTTTCTGACGCCTCAATGCCGCAGCTTTGACACCAGATGTCTTTGTACGTCTGCCTAATAAAAGTCCGCTGCTCATCTTTTTTCCGATCAAGCTAAACTGACATTAGCTCATCTCCCTTCACCAACGCAATACTGTTGAACGCAGCAGCATGACAAAAGTAACGAAGTAATATTAGTAGAAGTAACTGTAATATTATTACTATTTTCTAGGAGGTAACTTCGTTACACTACTCGTTACCTGAAAAAGTAGTAATATACTCGTTACTCGTTACTCGTTATTCGTTACCCCCAACTCTGGTTATGCACAGGTGACATGCGCCTTTTGAGGAGCTAAAATTGTATTATTTTAGATAATAATATTTTTGCATAATATCTGTGCCAATGACCGCTTTAATTCAGACCCAGTGATTCCTGCATTTCTGCATTTAGTTGATTATTATTAGTGGTAGTAGTTGTATTTGACGCAAGAAGTATTTTTGGCTCAATTAATATAGGTTGGTATATAGTGTGAGTGAGTTTTTCCAAATTAATATTTCCCATCATACAATGGGCCAAGCAAAGCCATCTGATTGGTGGGGACCCAGTAGTCCGAACATGCGCTGGAAATCCACCATAAGCATAATGGTTGGATACTTTTACTAATTTCGATCCAATGGGAGGACGAAACAATGGGAGTTTGGACCTATTGGTATACGCCTGAAATTCGTCCAGTGAGGTTCTGTGGTGCAAAGTCTATGCACTATTAAAATGAATTAAAGGTATAGTAATTGATTTGCGTGATTTGGAAAACTCTGGTCCCCTGGTAGGAAGACGTGCACAATGCACATGCACCTACTCTACAATGAGGGGAAGTGCAACAGACCACAAGGCCCACCGCCACTTGATTCTGATAGGAGGAAGAGCTCACTCACCTGATTGGACGAAAGGCTTTCATCCCAAAGTTCCGGCCCTTAGGGCAGGGTAAAAAAAAAATAACTGGCTATAACACCCAATGTTTCCAATGTTTCTGAAGCTGTTTGCATCACTTCCACAATCTGATTGATTGATTAATTGATTTGTTAACAGTAGGTATAGAGGTGAGCAGTCACGCCCCTTTCATGACACCGCCCACAGGCCAAATGTAATTTCCCTATTCATACTCCTCAGACCTTTACTCACATAGTCCTATTCTTCGTAGACTTGCTCTCACACACAAGTATGCATGGCCTACTTGTGCGCAGCGTGCAAATTTACACTCTACTGAGAGCTGATCTGTGGTTTTCATTGTCGTCTCAATTCCATTCATCATCAATACAGAGGAAGGTGTGTGAAAGGTATTACATCTGTGAGAGAAAGTATGGGCTACAGTGGGGGGCTTCTGCTTCCCCCATGAAAAAAAGAAAAGCAAAATGAAATGAAAAAAGATCAGATAAATAAATAAAAATGAAAGCAAGTGAATCTGAGTTAAAATATAACTCAGGTTATATTATACGGTTGGGGCGATTCGCTTACCTCACGATCCGATTACGATATTTAGGGCCAATCGATTAATTCTTAAATATGTTGCGATTTGATTTGATATATCGATGTACTGTGAGTTTCCCCCAAATGACTTTGCTTTTATATCATACTACGGCAATTTTAAACAATTCTAAACGATATTTACCATGAAGAGTTCAATCACATAAAAATTGGACCTGGCGAATGGATATTGATATCATGTCAGTAAGAATCCTCTATGCTGCAATCCTGGGCACAATTTAAACTTATGCTCAATAAAGGAAAAGAGAAAAAAGTCACACCCATGTGAAGTGAGGAGCACTACTTTCATCGTACGTTGATCATACATGTCATCACATTCCATCCAGCGAACCAGAATTCGCATTTTCGATGTGTAATAAATAAAGAATAATAAATAAATAAAAAATCACACCCGTGTGAAGTGAGGGAGGACTTGTATCATCCTAAAATATATGACGATATCACAATAAAATAAAATACATACCCTGTGGTGGACACTGGATGGAGGTGTGTCTCACCTCAGAATGACACTGCGGGTGGTGCTGGGTGGAGATAGGAAGTTATATGAGGAAGTGTTTGCTGCGTGTGTGTAACCTATTGTTGTGTTGGAAGTGAACGCTGAGACTCCCCATACCTTTGCTGTCTGTTCGTCTCATTTCACAACTTCCACAACCCTAAGTGACGTTATAATTAAATTAGACACCCGATAAACGCACTTACACCCTTAAGAAAAGTTCAGTTACGTTCACGTTTAAACAATCATCATAAAACATCATGGCCAATGCTTTCAGTCCAATCTAGCCATTGATTGGCCTCCAAAAATTACCTTAAACCTAAGAATAAAATACACAAGAAAATAAAAAATACACAAGAAAATAAAAAAAACGTGGAGGGTTAACTACCTTAGTATGCTGCAAGCTTACACATGAAATTGACCACTAGTCCAGCAGTTTTGAGAAGCAATGTGCAACAGCTTAGAGTAATGGCAAATGGAGTAAACTTTTATAATGTGTGAACAACGCAAGTTATACATTTGGAATAACTAAAAAAACAAAAACATATCCAAATGTAGAAACTTTTATCTGAAAACATTACCATTAACATTGGCACTAACATTAGCATTACATTGAAAGCCTTTATGAATTTATTTTAATTTTAAGCTTCAAAATTAACCACCCCAGCAATGACCTGTTCTTTCCTATAGACTCTGCACCCGTGCATATGAGCATGTGCAGTAGTGTGTTAAGTGTGTTTTTTTTCCGCAGAGAACGAGGTCATTGTTTGCGCGCAATTTACACTGCACAAAAAACGTGTGCCCTGTTTAACTGTTTAACTTAACAGCAAATTCTGGTAAACTCCCGAATTGTACCATAATATGTATTGTCCCGAATATACTCCGACTCTAAGACGACCCCCCCCCCCCATTTTTCAAGACTCATTTGTGAATAAAGATTAAATGTCCAGTAACATAGCCCCCGAATATAATACAAACCCACTTTTTTCAGATATTTCCATCAGGAAAAAAGTGTAGTCTTATATTCAGGCCCATAGTCACAAGCTGTACCATCACACCTTGAGGGTTTACAGGCAAATCCAGTGCCCGTAACCCCCCACCTTTCACCCACGATGGAACGAACCCTAAACGGCCTCCTTTAGAAGCACTTGCGGTGGACGATGGTGGTGCCAGACTCCTCGTACTCGGCCTTGCTGATCCACATCTGCTGGAAGGTGGACAGGGAGGCCAGGATGGAGCCTCCGATCCAGACGGAGAACTTGCGCTCGGGCGGGGCTATGATCTTGATGTTCATGGTGGGCGGCGCCAGCGCGCGGATGTCCTCCTGCATACGGTCGGCGATGCCGTGGAACATGGTGCTTCCTCCGGACAGCACCGTGTTGGCGTACAGGTCTTTGCGGATGTCGATGTCGCACTTGATGATGCTCTTGTAGGTGGTCTCGTGGATGCCGCACGACTCCATGCCCAGGAAGTTGGGCTGGAAGAGCGCCTCGGGGCAGCGGAACCTCTCGTTGCCGATGGTGATGACCTGCCCGTCGGGAAGCTCGTAGCTCTTCTCCAGCGAGGAGGTGGCGGCCGCCGCGGTCATCTCCTCGGAGAAGTCCAGCGCCACGTAGCACAGGTTCTCCTTGATGTCGCGCACGATCTCCCGCTCGGCCGTGGTGGTGAAGATGTAGCCGCGCTCCGTCAGCAGCTTCATCAGGTAGCTGGTGAGGTCGCGGCCGGCCAGGTCCAGGCGCAGGATGGCGTGGAACAGCGCGTGGCCCTCGTAGATGGGCACCGTGTGCGTCACGCCGTCCCCGGAGTCCATCACGATGCCCGTGGTGCGGCCCGAGGCGTAGAGCGAGAGCACGGCCTGGATGGCCACGTACATGCCCAGCGTGTTGAAGGTGTCGAACATGATCTGGGTCATCTTCTCCCGGTTGGCCTTGGGGTTGAGCGGCGCCTCGGTGAGCAGGACGCTGTGCTCCTCGGGGGAGACGCGCAGCTCGTTGTAGAAGGTGTGGTGCCAGATCTTCTCCATGTCGTCCCAGTTGGTGACGATGCCGTGCTCGATGGGGTACTTGAGCGTCAGGATGCCCCGCTTGTTCTGGGCCTCCTCGCCCACGTAGCTGTCCTTCTGGGCCATGCTCACCATCACCCCCTTGTGCTTGGGGCGTCCCACGATGGAGGGGAAGACGGCGCGGGGGCTGTCGTCGCCGGCAAAGCCGGCCTTGCACATGCCGGTGCCATTGTCGATGACCAGCGCTAGGATTTCGTCTTCCATTGTTGTTGTTGACGCTTTGTAGGGGTTTGATTAGGTGGACAGGGGGTTAAAGTTAGAGATAATTGAACGAACAAGGCAAAAAGCTACACGTTTAAAGATCCCTGTTACTGGACTCTTGAGTCTAATGAAGGTTTTTAATGGCATCTGTGCATATTATGCGATGCTCCGGTGACAACACCGCATGACGTGACGCCTCTAGAACTGTTTTTTTAGGGGTGCACGATTATGCAACTAGAATAAGTGCCCCTTCGGGGCACAGGCCTCCACCAGGCCTGGTCAGGTTGTTGCCTCCTAGTGGCGCTATGATAGGGCAATGTTAACAGGGTGCCATTTCCTCTCCTGACTTAAGCATTGGGATTGACTGTTATAACAGTCACTGGTGGTGACTATGTGTGAACGGACAGACGGACGCGTGTGCAGACGGACACGTGCGCAGACGAACGGACAGGGGAGGAAACATAGTCACCACCTTACGGTGGAGACAATGACCGCATGGTGGAGATACCGTGCGGGTGACATAACAGGCACTTGGACAGACAAACGCATGCACAGACGGACGCGCGTGCGCAGACGGACGGACAGACAGGGGGGGCGAAACATAGTCACCACCTTACGGTGGAAACAATGAAAAGAGTGGAATGTTTTCCTCAGCCTAAAGTGCGTTAAAGATTTTATGTAAATTGCCTACTGTGTTTATCATCTTTACAAAATCAGGCTCCTGGTGGCGCAATAACAGGCCTGTGGAACATTTGGGGCAAAGTGGAAAAACTCCTGGCGGAAAATGTAGTGCATTTTTGCTGGTGAGTTGGGGTGAAATTTAGTTGACAGGCGCCAGAGATAAAACCCTCGTTTTTCACCATTTTTCCTCCTTCCTTCCTAGAAAGGACCATTGGTAATCAAATGGACCCTTATAGATCTGTAACTCTTGAGACCATAAAATGGTTTCATTTTACACTCTCAAGAGTTAATACATATTTAAACATCTGAATTACCTAATTTCCAAGAAAGCCGATATTATAGTATGCCGTTTTTCTTTTCTTTTTTTGTAAAATGTATTTAAAAAAAGTTTTTTTCTGTGATTTTGACATTTAATGTCAAAATCACAGAAAAAAAAAAACTCTTGTTGTCTTGGACAGCATGTTATTGTGAAGTGACTTAACTGCTGAAATGTTCTGTTGTGGGGTTGGGTGAAATATCAATCAATGGGATTGATTTTTGGGCCTGTAAATTACAACAAAACAAACTCTGTCACTGGTGTGGGACTTCTGGTTTACTGGAACGGGGTTCGATTCCCTGCAGTGCCCTGCTCAATGTGTTGTATTTTCATGGTCTCTTTATGTTTGGCTCATTGTGTTGCATAGATGACAACCCCCAGATTATCATCAATTATACCAAGTCTATTTAGTAAGGGACTGTACATGGTCTCGGACAGCATACTATGGTATTTCGAAAATTTTCGAAAAATGCCGAAATCGAGGAAAAACGACGTTTTTGAGGATTTAAAAAAAATATCGAAATAAAGGATAGACGACAGGATATAGTGCGTGGTCTTGGACAGCATGCTATATATATATATATATATATATATATATATATATATATATATATATATATATATATAGCATTTATTTATTATTATTATTTTTTTCACTTTCGAGGATTTTTCGAAAAATGATGAAAACTGGCAAAAATGCAAGGCCGCAAGGCCTTACGTTTTTTCATCGTTTTGAGAATTTTTGAAAAAAGACGAAACCTGGAAAAAACGCAAGGCTGTAGCCTTATGGTCTTGCACAGCATGCTGTTTTCATTGTTTTGAGGACTTTTGAGGATTTTTGAAAGATGTTGAAACGTGGCAAAAACGCAAGGCTATAGCCTTACCGTTTTGCATCGTTTTGAGGATTGTTGGGGATTTAAAAAAATGACGAAACCTGGCAAAAAGGCAAGGCTATAGCCTTACGGTCTTGCACAGCGTGACGTTTTTCATCGTTTTGACGATTTTTTAGGATTTTCAATAAATTACCAAACCTGGCAAAAACGCAAGGCTATATAGCTATATAGACTGTATTTCATTGTTTTGAAGATTTTTGAGGATTTTTGAGGAAAACTGATGAAAACTGGGAAAAATGCAAGGCTATAGCCTTACGGTCTTGCACAGCATGCCGTTTTCCATTGTTTTCATCATTTTAAGGATTTTCGAAAAATGGCAAAACCTGGCGAAACCTGTTGAAAACGCAAGGCCTTACTATAGCTATAGCCTTACGTTTTTTCATCGTTTTGAGGATTTTTAAAAAATGACGAAAAAAAGGACTTGCACAGCATGCTGTTTTCATTGTTTTGAGGACTTTTGAGGATTTTCGAAAAATATCAAAGTTTAGAAAAAACGCAAGGCTATAGCCTTACGGTTTTTCATCGTTTTGAGGATTTTCGAAAAATGACGAAAAATGACGAAACCTGGAAAAACGCAAGGCTATAGCCTTACGGTCTTGCACAGCATGCTGTTTTTCATCGTTTTGAGGATTTTTCAGGATTTTCGAAAAATGTCGAAATTTCGGAAAAACGCAAGGCTATAGCCTTACGTGTTTTCATCGTTTTGAGGATTTTCGAAAAATGACGAAAAATGACGAAACCTGGCAAAAACGGAAGGCTATAGCCTTACGATCTTGCACAGCATGCTGTTTTTCATCGTTTTGAGGATTTTTGAGGATTTTCGAAAAATGTCGAAATTTGGAAAAAACGCAAGGCTATAGCCTTACGGTTTTTCATCGTTTTGAGGATTTTCGAAAAATGACAAAGAATGACGAAACCTGGCAAAAACGCAAGGCTATTGCTTTACGGTCTTGCACTGCATGCTGTTATTCATCGTTTTGAGGATTTTTGAGGATTTTCAAAAAATGTCGAAATTTCGAAAAAACGCAAGGCTATAGCCTTACCTTTTTTCAGCGTTTTGAGGATTTTCGAAAAATGACAAAGACTGGCAAAAACGCAAGGCTATAGACTTACGGTCTTGCACAGCATGCCGTTTGTCATCGTTTTGAGGATTTTTGAGGATTTTCGAAAAATGTCGAAATTTTGAAAAAACACAAGGCTATAGCCTTACGTTTTTTCATCCTTTTGAGGATTTTCGAAAAATGACGAAAAATGACAAAAACTGGCAAAAACGCAAGGCTATAGCCTTACGGTCTTGCACAGCATGCTGTTTTTCATGTTTTTGAGGGCTTTTGAGGATTTTCGAAAAATGTTGAAATTTCGAAAAACCGCAAGGCTATATAGCCTTACGTTTTTTCATCGTTTTCAAAAATTGACGAAACCTGGCAAAAACGCAAGGCTATAGCCTTACGGTCTTGCACAGCATGCCGTTTTTCATCGATTTGAGGACTTTTGAGGATTTTCTAAAAATGTCAAAATTTTGAAAAACCGCAAGGCTACAGTATATCCTTATGTTTTTTCATCCTTTTGAGGATTTTCGAAAAATGACGAAAAATGACAAACCTGGCAAAAACGCGAGGCTATAGCCTTACGATCTTGCACAGCATGCTGTTTTTCATCGTTTTGAGGATATTTGAGGATTTTCGAAAAATGTCGAAATTTTGAAAAACCGCAAGGCTATAGCCTTACGGTTTTTCATCGTTTTGAGGATTTTCGAAAAATGACAAAACCTGGCAAAGACGCAAGGCTATAGCCTTACGGTCTTGCACAGCATGCTGTTTTTCATTGTTTTGAGGATTTTTCAGGATTTTCGAAAAATGTCAAAATTTTGGAAAAACGCAAGGCTATAGCCTTACCTTTTTTCAGCGTTTTGAGGCAAAGACCTGCAAAAACGCAAGGCTATAGCCTTACGGTCTTGCACAGCATGCCGTTTGTCATCGTTTTGAGGATTTTTGAGGATTTTCGAAAAATGTCAATTTCGAAAAAACGCAAGGCCTTACGTTTTTTCATCGTTTTAAGGATTTTCCAAAAATGTCGAAAAATGAAAAAAAGCGTAAGGCTATAGCCTTACCGTTTTTCATGATTTTGAGGATTTTCGAAAAATGACGAAAAATGACAAACCTGGCAAAAACGCAAGGCTATAGCCTTACGATCTTGCACAGCATGCTGTTTTTCATCGTTTTGAGGATTTTTGAGGATTTTCAAAAAATGTCGAAATTTTGAAAAACCGCAAGGCTATAGCCTTACGGTTTTTCATCGTTTCGAGGATTTTCGAAAAATGACAAAGAATGACGAAACCTGGCAAAAACGCAAGGCTATAGCCTTACGGTCTTGCACAGCATGCTGTTTTTCATCGTTTTGAGGATTTTTGAGGATTTTCAAAAAATGTCAAAATTTCGAAAAAACGCAAGGCTATAGCCTTACCTTTTTTCATCGTTTTGAGGATTTTCGAAAAATGACAAAGACTGGCAAAAACGCAAGGCTATAGACTTACGATCTTGCACAGCATGCCGTTTGTCATCGTTTTGAGGATTTTTGAGGATTTTCGAAAAATGTCGAAATTTTGAAAAAACACAAGGCTATAGCCTTACGTTTTTTCATCCTTTTGAGGATTTTCGAAAAATGACAAAAAATGACAAAAACTGGCAAAAACGCAAGGCTATAGACTTACGGTCTTGCACAGCATGCTGTTTTTCATGTTTTTGAGGGCTTTTGAGGATTTTCGAAAAATGTTGAAATTTCGAAAAACCGCAAGGCTATATAGCCTTACGTTTTTTCATCGTTTTCAAAAATTGACGAAACCTGGCAAAAACGCAAGGCTATAGCCTTACGGTCTTGCACAGCATGCCGTTTTTCATCGATTTGAGGACTTTTGAGGATTTTCTAAAATGTCGAAATTTTGAAAAACCGCAAGGCTATATCCTTATGTTTTTTCATCCTTTTGAGGATTTTCGAAAAATGACGAAAAATGACAAACCTGGCAAAAACGCGAGGCTATAGCCTTACGATCTTGCACAGCATGCTGTTTTTCATCGTTTTGAGGATATTTGAGGATTTTCGAAAAATGTCGAAATTTTGAAAAACCGCAAGGCTATAGCCTTACGGTTTTTCATCGTTTTGAGGATTTTCGAAAAATGACAAAACCTGGCAAAAACGCAAGGCTATAGCCTAACAGTCTTGCACAGCATGCTGTTTTTCATCATTTTGAGGCTTTTTCAGGATTTTCGAAAAATGACAAAAAATGACGAAACCTGGCAAAAACGCAAGGCTATAGCCTTACGGTCTTGCACAGCATGCCGTTTTTCATCGTTTTGAGGATTTTTGAGGATTTTCAAAAAATGTCGAAATTTCGAAAAAACGCAAGGCTATAGCCTTACCTTTTTTCAGCGTTTTGAGGATTTTCGAAAAATGACAAAGACTGGCAAAAACGCAAGGCTATAGACTTACGGTCTTGCACAGCATGCCGTTTGTCATCGTTTTGAGGATTTTTGAGGATTTTCGAAAAATGTCGAAATTTTGAAAAAACGCAAGGCTATAGCCTTACGTTTTTTTCATCCTTTTGAGGATTTTCGAAAAATGACAAAAAATGACAAAACCTGGCAAAAACGCAAGGCTATAGCCTTACGGTCTTGCACAGCATGCTGTTTTTCATGTTTTTGAGGGCTTTTGAGGATTTTCGAAAAATGTTGAAATTTCGAAAAACCGCAAGGCTATATAGCCTTACGTTTTTTCATCGTTTTCAAAAATTTGACGAAACCTGGCAAAAACGCAAGGCTATAGCCTTACGGTCTTGCACAGCATGCCGTTTTTCATCGATTTGAGGACTTTTGAGGATTTTCTAAAAATGTCGAAATTTTGAAAAACCGCAAGGCTATATCCTTATGTTTTTTCATCCTTTTGAGGATTTTCGAAAAATGACGAAAAATGACAAACCTGGCAAAAACGCGAGGCTATAGCCTTACGATCTTGCACAGCATGCTGTTTTTCATCGTTTTGAGGATATTTGAGGATTTTCGAAAAATGTCGAAATTTTGAAAAACCGCAAGGCTATAGCCTTACGGTTTTTCATCGTTTTGAGGATTTTCGAAAAATGACAAAACCTGGCAAAGACGCAAGGCTATAGCCTTACGGTCTTGCACAGCATGCTGTTTTTCATTGTTTTGAGGATTTTTCAGGATTTTCGAAAAATGTCAAAATTTTGGAAAAACGCAAGGCTATAGCCTTACCTTTTTTCAGCGTTTTGAGGCAAAGACCTGCAAAAACGCAAGGCTATAGCCTTACGGTCTTGCACAGCATGCCGTTTGTCATCGTTTTGAGGTTTTTTCAGGATTTTCGAAAAATGTCAATTTCCAAAAAATGCAAGGCCTTACGTTTTTTTCATCGTTTTAAGGATTTTCCAAAAATGTCGAAAAATGAAAAAAAGCGTAAGGCTATAGCCTTACCGTTTTTCATGATTTTGAGGATTTTCGAAAAATGACGAAAAATGACAAACCTGGCAAAAACGCAAGGCTATAGCCTTACGATCTTGCACAGCATGCTGTTTTTCATCGTTTTGAGGATTTTTGAGGATTTTCAAAAAATGTCGAAATTTTGAAAAACCGCAAGACTATAGCCTTACGGTTTTTCATCGTTTCGAGGATTTTCGAAAAATGACAAAGAATGACGAAACCTGGCAAAAACGCAAGGCTATAGCCTTACGGTCTTGCACAGCATGCTGTTTTTCATCGTTTTGAGGATTTTTCAGGATTTTCAAAAAATGTCAAAATTTCGGAAAAACGCAAGGCTATAGCCTTACCTTTTTTCAGCGTTTTGAGGATTTTCGAAAAATGACAAAGACTGGCAAAAACGCAAGGCTATAGACTTACGATCTTGCACAGCATGCCGTTTGTCATCGTTTTGAGGATTTTTGAGGATTTTCGAAAAATGTCGAAATTTTGAAAAAACACAAGGCTATAGCCTTACGTTTTTTCATCCTTTTGAGGATTTTCGAAAAATGACGAAAAATGACAAAAACTGGCAAAAACGCAAGGCTATAGCCTTACGGTCTTGCACAGCATGCTGTTTTTCATGTTTTTGAGGGCTTTTGAGGATTTTCGAAAAATGTTGAAATTTCGAAAAACCGCAAGGCTATATAGCCTTACGTTTTTTCATCGTTTTCAAAAATTGACGAAACCTGGCAAAAACGCAAGGCTATATATAGCCTTACGGTCTTGCACAGCATGCCGTTTTTCATCGATTTGAGGACTTTGAGGATTTTCTAAAAATGTCGACATTTCGAAAAACCGCAAGGCTATAGCCTTACGTTTTTTCATCCTTTTGAGGATTTTCGAAAAATGACGAAAAATGACAAACCTGGCAAAAACGCAAGGCTATAGCCTTACGATCTTGCACAGCATGCTGTTTTTCATCGTTTTGAGGATATTTGAGGATTTTCGAAAAATGTCGAAATTTTGAAAAACCGCAAGGCTATAGCCTTACGGTTTTTCATCGTTTTGAGGATTTTCGAAAAATGACAAAACCTGGCAAAAACGCAAGGCTATAGCCTTACGGTCTTGCACAGCATGCTGTTTTTCATTGTTTTGAGGATTTTTGAGGATTTTCGAAAAATGTCAAAATTTTGGAAAAACGCAAGGCTATAGCCTTACCTTTTTTCAGCGTTTTGAGGCAAAGACCTGCAAAAACGCAAGGCTATAGCCTTACGGTCTTGCACAGCATGCCGTTTGTCATCGTTTTGAGGATTTTTGAGGATTTTCGAAAAATGTCAATTTCGAAAAAACGCAAGGCCTTATTTTTTTTCATCGTTTTAAGGATTTTCCAAAAATGTCGAAAAAGGAAAAAAGCGTAAGGCTATAGCCTTACCGTTTTTCATGATTTTGAGGGATTTGGAAAAATGGCGAAAAATGACCAAAACGCAATGCTATAGCCTTACGGTCTTGCACAACATGCCGTTTTTCATCATTTTGAGCATTTTTGAGCATTTTCGAAAAATATCGAAATTTTGAAAAAAGCGTAAGGCTATAGCCTTACCGTTTTTCATGATTTTGAGCGATTTCGAAAAATAAGGAAAACTGGCAAAAACGCAAGGCTATAGCGGTACAGTCTTTCACAGCATGCCGTTTTTCATCATTTTTAGCAATTTTGAGCATTTTCGAAAAATGTCAAAATTTTGAAAAAAGCGTAAGGCTATAGCCTTACCGTTTTTCATGATTTTGAGCGATTTCAAAAAATGACAAAAACTGGCAAAAAAAAGCAAGGCTATAGCCTTACGGTCTTGCACAGCATAACGTTTTTCATCATTTTGAGTATTTTTGAGCATTTTTGAAAAATGTCGAAATTTTGAAAAAAGCGTAAGGCTATAGGCTTATTTTTTTTCATAATTTTGAGCGATTTCGAAAAATGAGGAAAACTGGCAAAAACGCAAGGCTCTAGCCTTACGGTCTTGCCCAGCATGCCGTTGTTCATCATTTTGAGCTTTTTTGAGCATTTTCGAAAAATGTCGAATTTGGGAAAAAGCGTAAGGCTTTACCGTTTTTCATCATTTTGAGCATTTTCGAAAAATGTCGAAATTTTGAAAAAAGCGTAAGGCTATAGCCTTGCCGTTTTTCATAATTTTGAGCGATTTCAAAAAATGAGGAAAACTGGCAAAAATGCAAGGCTATAGCCTTACGGTCTTGCACAGCATGCCGTTTTTCATCATTTTGAGCATTTTTGAGCATTTTCGAAAAATGTCGAAATTTTGAAAAAAGCGTAAGGCTATAGCCTTACCGTTTTTCATGATTTTGAGCGATTTCGAAAAATGACAAAAACTGGCAAAAATGCAAGGCTATAGCCATACGGCCTTGCACAGCATGCCGTTTTTCATCATTTTGAGCATTTTTGAGCATTTTCATAAAATGTCGAAACTTTGAAAAAAGCGTAAGGCTATAGCCTTACCGTTTTTCATGATTTTGAGCGATTTCGAAAAATGACGAAAACTGGCAAAAACGCAAGGCTATAGCCTTATGGTCTTGCACAGCATGCCGTTTTTCATCATTTTGATTATTTTTGAGCATTTTCGAAAAATGTCGAAATTTTGAAAAAAGCGTAAGGCTATAGCCTTACCGTTTTTCATGATTTTGAGCGATTTCGAAAAATGACGAAAACTGGCAAAAACGCAAGGCTATAGCCTTACGGTCTTGCTCAGCATGCCGTTTTTCATCATTTTGGGCATTTTTGAGCATTTCCGAAAAATGTCGAAATTTTGAAAAAACGCAAAGGCTATAGCCTTACCGTTTTTCATCGTTTTGAGGTTTTTCGAAAAATGACAAAAAATGACAAAATCTGGCAAAAACGCAAGGCTATAGCCTTACGGTCTTGCACAGCATGCCGTTTTTCATCATTTTGGGCATTTTTGAGCATTTTCGAAAAATGTCGAAATTTTGAAAAAAAACGTTTTTCATGATTTTGAGCGATTTCGAAAAATGACGAAAACTGGCAAAAACGCAAGGCTATAGCCTTACGGTCTTGCTCAGCATGCCGTTTTTCATCATTTTGGGCATTTTTGAGCATTTTCGAAAAATGTCGAAATTTTGAAAAAACGCAAAGGCTATAGCCTTACCGTTTTTCATGATTTTGAGCGATTTCGAAAAATGACGAAAACTGGCAAAAACGCAAGGCTATAGCCTTACGGTCTTGCTCGGCATGCCGTTTTTCATCATTTTGGGCATTTTTGAGCATTTTCATGATTTTGAGCGATTTCAAAAATGACGAAAACTGGCAAAAACGCAAGGCGATAGCCTTACGGTCTTGCTCGGCATGCCGTTTTTCATCATTTTGGGCATTTTTGAGCATTTTCGAAAAATGTCGAAATTTTGAAAAAACGCAAAGGCTATAGCCTTACCGTTTTTCATGATTTTGAGCGATTTCGAAAAATGACGAAAACTGGAAAAAACGCAAGGCTATAGCCTTACGGTCTTGCTCAGCATGCCGTTTTTCATCATTTTGGGCATTTTTGAGCATTTTCGAAAAATGTCGAAATTTTGAAAAAACGCAAAGGCTATAGCCTTACCGTTTTTCATGATTTTGAGCGATTTCGAAAAATGACGAAAACTGGCAAAAACGCAAGGCTATAGCCTTACGGTCTTGCTCACCATGCCGTTTTTCATCATTTTGGGCATTTTTGAGCATTTTCGAAAAATGTCGAAATTTTGAAAATACGCAAAGGCTATAGCCTTACCGTTTTTCATGATTTTGAGCGATTTCGAAAAATGACGAAAACTGGCAAAAACGCAAGGCTATAGCCTTACGGTCTTGCTCAGCATGCCGTTTTTCATCATTTTGGGCATTTTTGAGCATTTTCGAAAAATGTCGAAATTTTGAAAAAACGCAAAGGCTATAGCCTTACCGTTTTTCATGATTTTGAGTGATTTCAAAAAACGACGAAAACTGGCAAAAACGCAAGGCTATAGCCTTACGGTCTTGCTCAGCATGCCGTTTTTCATCATTTTGGGCATTTTTGAGCATTTTCGAAAAATGTCGAAATTTTGAAAAAACGCAAAGGCTATAGCCTTACCGTTTTTCATCGTTTTGAGGTTTTTCGAAAAATTACAAAAATGACAAAATCTGGCAAAACGCAAGGCTATAGCCTTACGGTCTTGCACAGCATGCCGTTTTTCATCATTTTGGGCATTTTTGAGCATTTTCGAAAAATGTCGAAATTTTGAAAAAACGCAAAGGCTATAGCCTTACCGTTTTTCATGATTTTGAGCGATTTTGAAAAATGACGAAAACTGGCAAAAACGCAAGGCTATAGCCTTACTGTCTTGCTCAGCATGCCGTTTTTCATCATTTTGGGCATTTTTGAGCATTTTCGAAAAATGTCGAAATTTTGAAAAAACGCAAAGGCTATAGCCTTACCGTTTTTCATCGTTTTGAGGTTTTTCGAAAAATTACAAAAAATGACAAAATCTGGCAAAAACGCAAGGCTATAGCCTTACGGTCTTGCACAGCATGCCGTTTTTCATCATTTTGGGCATTTTTGAGCATTTTCGAAAAATGTCGAAATTTTGAAAAAACGCAAAGGCTATAGCCTTACCGTTTTTCATGACTTTGAGCGATTTCGAAAAATGACGAAAACTGGAAAAAACGCAAGGCTATAGCCTTACGGTCTTGCTCAGCATGCCGTTTTTCATCATTTTGGGCATTTTTGAGCATTTTCGAAAAATGTCGTAATTTTGAAAAAGCGCAAAGGCTATAGCCTTACCGTTTTTCATCGTTTTGAGGTTTTTCGAAAAATTACAAAAAATGAAAAAATCTGGCAAAAACGCAAGGCTATAGCCTTACGGTCTTGCACAGCATGCCATTTTTCATCATTTTGGGCATTTTTGAGCATTTTCGAAAAATGTCGAAATTTTGAAAAAACGCAAAGGCTATAGCCTTACCGTTTTTCATGATTTTGAGCGATTTCGAAAAATGACGAAAACTGGAAAAAACGCAAGGCTATAGCCTTACGGTCTTGCTCAGCATGCCGTTTTTCATCATTTTGGGCATTTTTGAGCATTTCCGAAAAATGTCGTAATTTTGAAAAAACGCAAAGGCTATAGCCTTACGGTTTTTCATCGTTTTGAGGTTTTTCGAAAAATGACAAAAAATGAAAAAATCTGGCAAAAACGCAAGGCTATAGCCTTACGGTCTTGCACAGCATGCCGTTTTTCATCATTTTGGGCATTTTTGAGCATTTTCGAAAAATGTCGAAATTTTGAAAAAACGCAAAGGCTATAGCCTTACCGTTTTTCATGATTTTGAGCGATTTCGAAAAATGACGAAAACTGGCAAAAACGCAAGGCTATAGCCTTACGGTCTTGCTCAGCATGCCGTTTTTCATCATTTTGGGCATTTTTTGAGCATTTTGGAAAAATGTCGAAATTTTGAAAAAACGCAAAGGCTATAGCCTTACCGTTTTTCATGATTTTGAGCGATTTCGAAAAATGACGAAAACTGGAAAAAACGCAAGGCTATAGCCTTACGGTCTTGCTCAGCATGCCGTTTTTCATCATTTTGGGCATTTTTAGCATTTCCGAAAAAATGTCGAAATTTTGAAAAACACAAAGGCTATAGCCATACCGTTTTTTCATGATTTTGAGTTTTTCGAAAAATGACAAAAAATGACAAAATCTGGCAAAAACGCAAGGCTATAGCCTTACGTCTTGCTCAGCATGCCGTTTTTCATCATTTGGGCATTTTTGAGCATTCCTGAAAAATGTCGAAATTTTGAAAAAACGCAAAGGCTATAGCCTTACCGTTTTTCATCGTTTTGAGGTTTTTTCGAAAAATGACAAAAAATGACAAAATCTGGCAAAAACGCAAGCTATAGCCTTACGTCTTGCACACATGCCGTTTTCATCATTTTGGGCGTTTTTGAGCATTTTCGAAAAATGTCGAAATTTTGAAAAACGCAAAGGCTATAGCCTTACCGTTTTTCATGATTTTGAGCGATTTCGAAAAATGACGAAAACTGGCAAAAACGCAAGGCTATAGCCTTACGGTCTTGCTCAGCATGCCGTTTTTCATCATTTTGGGCATTTTGAGCATTTTCGAAAAATGTCGAAATTTTTGAAAAAAC
>CM076967.1:6619992-6684992 GCA_039105355.1 Benthosema pterotum
ATCTGGCAAAAACAACGAAGGCTATAGCCTTACGGTCTTGCACAGCATGCCGTTTTTCATCATTTTGGGCATTTTTGAGCATTTTCGAAAAAATGTCGAAATTTTGAAAAACGCAAAGGCTATAGCCTTACCGTTTTTCATGATTTTGAGCGATTTCGAAAAAATGACGAAAACTGGCAAAAACGCAAGGCTATAGCCTTACGGTCTTGCTCAGCATGCCGTTTTTCATCATTTGGCATTTTGAGCATTTTGAAAAATGTCGAGATTTTGAAAAAACGCAAAGGCTATAGCCTTACCGTTTTTCATGATTTTGAGCGATTTCGAAAAATGACGAAAACTGGCAAAAAAACGCAAGGCTATAGCCTTACGGTCTTGCTCAGCATGCCGTTTTTCATCATTTGGGCATTTTTGAGCATTTTCGAAAAATGTCGAAAGTTTGAAAAAACACAAAGGCTATAGCCTTACCGTTTTTCATGATTTTGAGTTTTTCAAAAATGACAAAAAATAAAGACAAAATCTGGCAAAAAAACGCAAGGCTATAGCCTTACGGTCTTGCTCAGCATGCCGTTTTTCATCATTTTGGGCATTTTTGGGCATTCCTGAAAAAATGTCGAAATTTTGAAAAACGCAAAGGCTATAGCCTTACCGTTTTTCATCGTTTTGAGGTTTTTTTTCGAAAAATGACACAAAAAATGACAAATCTGGCAAAAAGCAAGGCTATAGCCTTACGGTCTTGCACAGCATGCCGTTTTTCATCATTTTGGGCGTTTTTGAGCATTTTCGAAAAATGTCGAAATTTTGAAAAAAACGCAAAGGCTATAGCCTTACCGTTTTTCATGATTTGAGCGATTTTCGAAAAATGACGAAAACTGGCAAAAACGCAAGGCTATAGCTTCGGTCTTGCTCAGCATGCCGTTTTTCATCATTTTGGGCAATTTTTGAGCCATTTTCGAAAAATGTCGAAATTTTGAAAAAACGCAAAGGCTATAGCCTTACCGTTTTTCATCGTTTTGAGGTTTTTTCGGAAAAATGACAAAAAAGACAAAATCTGGCAAAAACGCAAGGCTATAGCCTTACGGTCTTGCACAGCATGCCGTTTTTCATCATTTTGGGCATTTTTGAGCATTTTCGAAAAATGTCGAAATTTTGAAAAAACGCAAGGCTATAGCCTTACGTTTTCATGATTTGAGCGATTTTCGAAAATGACGAAAACTGGACAAAAACGCAAGGCTATAGCCTTCGGTCTTGTCAGCATGCCGTTTTTCATCATTTTGGGCATTTTTGAGCATTTTCGAAAAATGTCGAAATTTTGAAAAAACGCAAAGGCTATAGCCTTACCGTTTTTCATCGTTTGAGGTTTTTCGAAAAATTCAAAAATGACAAAAATCTGGCAAAAAACGCAAGGCTATAGCCTTACGGTCTTGCTCAGCATGCCGTTTTTCATCATTTTGGGGCATTTTGAGCATTTTCGAAAAATGTCGAAATTTTGAAAAAAACGCAAAGGCTATAGCCTTACGTTTTTCATGATTTTGAGCGATTTCGAGACAAAATGACGGAAAACTGGCAAAAACGCAAGGCTATAGCCTTACGGTCTTGGCTCAGCATGCCGTTTTTCATCATTTTGGGCATTTTTGAGCATTTTTCGAAAATGTCGAAATTTTGAAAAAACGCAAAGGCTATAGCCTTACCGTTTTTTCATCGTTTGGGTTTTTCGAAAAATGACAAAAAAAATGGACAAAATCTCAAAAACGCAAGGCTATAGCCTTACGGTCTTGCTCAGCATGCCGTTTTTCATCATTTTGGGCATTTTTGAGCATTTTCGAAAAATGTTGAAATTTTGAAAAAACGCAAAGGCTATAGCCTTTACCGTTTTTCAAGCGTTTAAGGTTTTTCGAAAAATTACAAAAATGACAACATTGGCCAAAACGCAAGCAAGGCCTATAGCCTTACGGTTCTTGCACAGCATGCGTTTTTCATCATTTTGGGCATTTTTGAGCATTTCGAAAAATGTCGAAATTTGAAAAAACGCAAAGGCTATAGCCTTACCGTTTTTCATGATTTGAGCGATGCGGAAAAATGACGAAAACTGGCAAAAACGCAAGGCTATAGCCTTACGATCTTGCACAGCATGCCGTTTTTCATCATTTTGGGCATTTTTGAGCATTTTTCGAAAAATGTCGAAATTTTGAAAAAACGCAAAGGCTATAGCCTTACCGTTTTTCATGATTTGGAGCGATTTCGAAAAAATGACGGAAAATGGCAAAAACGCAATGCTATAGCCTTACGGTCTTGCACAGCTTGCCGTTTTCATCATTTGGGCATTTTTGAGCATTTTCAAAGAATGTCGAAATTGTGAAAAGCACAAAGGCTATAGCCTTACCGTTTTTCATGATTTGAGCGATTTCGAAAATGACGAAAACTGGCAAAAACGCAATGCTATAGCCTTACGGTCTTGCTCAGCATGCGTTTTTCATCATTTTGGGCATTTTTTGAGCATTTCCGAAAAATGTCGAAATTTTGAAAAAACGCAAAGGCTATAGCCTTACCGTTTTTCATCGTTTTGAGGTTTTTCGAAAAATGACAAAAAATGACAAAATCTGGCAAAAACGCAAGGCTATAGCCTTACGGTCTTGCACAGCATGCCATTTTTCATCATTTTGGGCATTTTTGAGCATTTTCGAAAAATGTCGAAATTTTGAAAAAACGCAAAGGCTATAGCCTTACCGTTTTTCATGATTTTGAGCGATTTCGAAAAATGACGAAAACTGGAAAAAACGCAAGGCTATAGCCTTACGGTCTTGCTCAGCATGCCGTTTTTCATCATTTTGGGCATTTTTGAGCATTTCCGAAAAATGTCGTAATTTTGAAAAAACGCAAAGGCTATAGCCTTACGGTTTTTCACGTTTTGAGGTTTTTCGAAAAATGACAAAAAATGACAAAATCTGGCAAAAACGCAAGGCTATAGCCTTACGGTCTTGCACAGCATGCCGTTTTTCATCATTTGGGCATTTTTGAGCATTTTCGAAAAATGTCGAAATTTTGAAAAAACGCAAAGGCTATAGCCTTACCGTTTTTCATGATTTTGAGCGATTTCGAAAAATGACGAAAACTGGCAAAAACGCAAGGCTATAGCCTTACGGTCTTGCTCAGCATGCCTTTTTTCATCATTTTGGGCATTTTTTGAGCATTTTCGAAAAATGTCGAAATTTTGAAAAAAAAACGCAAAGGCTATAGCCTTACCGTTTTTCATGATTTTGAGCGATTTCGAAAATAACGAAAATGGCAAAAACGCAAGGCTATAGCCTTACGGTCTTGCACAGCATGCCGTTTTTCATCATTTTGGGCATTTTTGAGCATTTTCGAAAAATGTCGAAATTTTGAAAAAACGCAAAGGCTATAGCCTTACCGTTTTTCATGATTTTGAGCGCTTTCGAAAAATGACGAAAACTGGCAAAAACGCAAGGCTATAGCCTTACTGTCTTGCTCAGCATGCCGTTTTTTATCATTTTGGCACTTTTGAGCATTTTCGAAAAATGTTGAAATTTTGAAAAAACGCAAAGGCTATAGCCTTACCGTTTTTCATCGTTTTTTGAGGTTTTTCGAAAAAATTACAAAAAATGACAAAATCTGGCAAAAACGCAAGGCTATAGCCTTACGGTCTTGCTGCATGCATGCCGCTTTTTCATCATTTTGGGCATTTTGAGCATTTTCGAAAAATGTCGAAATTTTGAAAAAACGCAAAGGCTATAGCTTACCGTTTTTTCATGATTTTGAGCGATTGCGAAAATGACGAAAACTGGCAAAAACGCAAGGCTATAGCCTTACGGTTTGCACAGCATGCCGTTTTTTCATATTTGGGCATTTTGAGCATTTTCGAAAAAAATGTCGAAATTTTGAAAAAAACGCAAAGGCTATAGCCTTACCGTTTTTCATGATTTTGAGCGATTTCGAAAAATGACGAAAACTGGCAAAAACGCAATGCTATAGCCTTACGGTCTTGCACAGCATGCCGTTTTTCATCATTTTGGGCATTTTTGAGCATTTTCGAAAAATGTCGAAATTTTGAAAAAGCACAAAGGCTATAGCCTTACCGTTTTTCATGATTTTGAGCGATTTCGAAAAATGACGAAAACTGGCAAAAACGCAATGCTATAGCCTTACGGTCTTGTCAGCATGCCGTTTTTCATCATTTTGGGCATTTTTGAGCTTTTTCGAAAAATGTCGAAATTTTGAAAAAAACGCAAAGGCTATAGCCTTACCGTTTTTCATGATTTTGAGGTTTTTCGAAAAATGACAAAAAATGACAAAATCTGGCAAAAACGCAAGGCTATAGCCTTACGGTCTTGCACAGCATGCCGTTTTTCATCATTTTGGGCATTTTTGAGCATTTTCGAAAAATGTCGAAATTTTGAAAAAACGCAAAGGCTATAGCCTTACCGTTTTTCATGATTTTGAGCGATTTCGAAAAATGACGAAAATCTGGCAAAACGCAAGGCTAGAGCCTTACGGTCTTGCTCAGCATGCCGTTTTTCATCATTTTGGGCATTTTTGAGCATTTTCGAAAAATGTCGAAATTTTGAAAAAAAGCAAAGGCTATAGCCTTACCGTTTTTCATCGTTTTGAGGTTTTTCGAAAAATGACAAAAACTGGCAAAAACGCAAGGCTATAGCCTTACGGTCTTGCACAGCATGCCGTTTTTCATCATTTTGAGCATTTTTGAGCATTTTCGAAAAATGTCGAAATTTTGAAAAAACGCAAAGGCTATAGCCTTACCGTTTTTCAACGTTTTGAGGTTTTTCTCGAAAAAACAAAAAATGACAAAATCTGGCAAAAACGCAAGGCTATAGCCTTACGGTCTTGCACAGCATGCCGTTTTTCATCATTTTGGGCATTTTTGAGCATTTTCGAAAAATGTCGAAATTTTGAAAAAAAAGCAAAGGCTATAGCCTTACCGTTTTTCATGATTTTGAGCGATTTCGAAAATGACGAAAACTGGCAAAAACGCAAGGCTATAGCCTTACGGTCTTGCTCAGCATGCCGTTTTTCATCATTTTGGGCATTTTTGAGCATTTTCGAAAAATGTCGAAATTTTGAAAAAACGCAAGGCTATAGCCTTACCGTTTTTCATGATTTTGAGCGATTTCGAAAAATGACGAAAACTGGAAAAAACGCAAGGGCTATAGCCTTACGTTTTTCATCGTTTTGAGGTTTTTCGAAAATGACAAAAAATGACAAAATCTGGCAAAAACGCAAGGCTATAGCCTTACGGTCTTGCTCAGCATGCCGTTTTTTCATCATTTTGGCATTTTTGAGCATTTTCGAAAAATGTCGAAATTTTGAAAAAACGCAAAGGCTATAGCCTTACCGTTTTTTCATGATTTTGAGCGATTTCGAAAAATGACGAAAACTGGAAACGCAAGGCTATAGCCTTACGGTCTTGCTCAGCATGCCGTTTTTCATAATTTTGGGCATTTTTGGGCAGCATTTTCGAAAAATGTCGAAATTTTGAAAAAACGCAAAGGCTATAGCCTTACCGTTTTTCATGATTTTGAGCGATTTCGAAAAATGACGAAAACTGGAAAAAACGCAAGGCTATAGCCTTACGGTCTTGCTCAGCATGCCGTTTTTCATCATTTTGGGCATTTTGAGCATTTTCGAAAAATGTCGAAATTTTGAAAAAACGCAAAGGCTATAGCCTTACCGTTTTTCATCGTTTTGAGGTTTTTCGAAAAATGACAAAAAATGACAAAATCTGGCAAAAACGCAAGGCTATAGCCTTACGGTCTTGCTCAGCATGCCGTTTTTCATCATTTTGGGCATTTTTGAGCATTTCCGAAAAATGTCGAAATTTTGAAAAAACGCAAAGGCTATAGCCTTACCGTTTTTCATCGTTTTGAGGTTTTTCGAAAAATGACAAAAAATGACAAAATCTGGCAAAAACGCAAGGCTATAGCCTTACGGTCTTGCACAGCATGCCGTTTTTCATCATTTTGGGCATTTTTGAGCATTTTCGAAAAATGGCGAAATTTTGAAAAAACGCAAAGGCTATAGCCTTACCGTTTTTCATGATTTTGAGCGATTTCGAAAAATGACGAAAACTGGCAAAAACGCAAGGCTATAGCCTTACGGTCTTGCACAGCATGCCGTTTTTCATCATTTTGGGCATTTTTGAGCATTTTCGAAAAATATCGAAATTTTGAAAAAACGCAAAGGCTATAGCCTTACCGTTTTTCATGATTTTGAGCGATTTCGAAAACTGGAAAAAAAAAAAAACGCAAGGCTATAGCCTTACGGTCTTGCTCAGCATGCCGTTTTTCATCATTTTGGGCATTTTTGAGCATTTTCGAAAAATGTCGTAATTTTGAAAAAACGCAAAGGCTATAGCCTTACCGTTTTTCATCGTTTTGAGGTTTTTCGAAAAATGACAAAAAATGACAAAATCTGGCAAAAACGCAAGGCTATAGCCTTACGGTCTTGCACAGCATGCCGTTTTTCATCATTTTGGCATTTTTGAGCATTTTCGAAAAATGTCGAAATTTTGAAAAAACGCAAAGTCTATAGCCTTACCGTTTTTCATGATTTTGAGCGATTTCGAAAAATGACGAAAACTGGAAAAAACGCAAGGCTATAGCCTTACGGTCTTGCTCAGCATGCCGTTTTTCATCATTTTGGGCATTTTTGAGCATTTTCGAAAAATGTCGAAATTTTGAAAAAACGCAAAGGCTATAGCCTTACCGTTTTTCATGATTTTGAGCGATTTCGAAAAATGACGAAACTGGCAAAAACGCAAGGCTATAGCCTTACGGTCTTGCACAGCATGCCGTTTTTCATCATTTTGGGCATTTTGGAGCATTTTCGAAAAATGTCGAAATTTTGAAAAAACGCAAAGGCTATAGCCTTACCGTTTTTCATGATTTTGAGCGATTTCGAAAAATGACGAAAACTGGCAAAAACGCAAGGCTATAGCCTTACTGTCTTGCTCAGCATGCCGTTTTTCATCATTTTGGGCATTTGAGCATTTTCGAAAAATGTCGAAATTTTGAAAAAACGCAAAGGCTATAGCCTTACCGTTTTTCATCGTTTTGAGGTTTTTCGAAAAATTACAAAAAATGACAAAATCTGGCAAAAACGCAAGGCTATAGCCTTACGGTCTTGCACAGCATGCCGTTTTTCATCATTTTGGGCATTTTTGAGCATTTTTGAAAAATGTCGAAATTTTGAAAAAACGCAAAGGCTATAGCCTTACCGTTTTTCATGATTTTGAGCGATTTCGAAAAATGACGAAAACTGGCAAAAACGCAAGGCTATAGCCTTACGGTCTTGCACAGCATGCCGTTTTTCATCATTTTGGGCATTTTTGAGCATTTTCGAAAAATGTCGAAATTTTGAAAAAACGCAAAGGCTATAGCTTACCGTTTTTCATGATTTGGAGCGATTTCGAAAAATGACGAAAACTGGCAAAAAACGCAATGCTATAGCCTTACGGTCTTGCACAGCTTGCCGTTTTTTCATCATTTTGGGCATTTTTGAGCATTTTCAAAGAATGTCGAAATTGTGAAAAAGCACAAAGGCTATAGCCTTACCGTTTTTCATGATTTTGAGCGATTTCGAAAAATGACGAAAACTGGCAAAACGCAATGCTATAGCCTTACGGTCTTGCTCAGCATGCCGTTTTTCATCATTTTGGGCATTTTTGAGCATTTCCGAAAAATGTCGAAATTTTGAAAAAACGCAAAGGCTATAGCCTTACCGTTTTTCATCGTTTTGAGGTTTTTCGAAAAATGACAAAAAATGACAAAATCTGGCAAAAACGCAAGGCTATAGCCTTACGGTCTTGCACAGCATGCCGTTTTTCATCATTTTGGGCATTTTTGAGCATTTTCGAAAAATGTCGAAATTTTGAAAAAACGCAAAGGCTATAGCCTTACCGTTTTTCATCGTTTTGAGGTTTTTCGAAAAATGACAAAAAATGACAAAATCTGGCAAAAACGCAAGGCTATAGCCTTACGGTCTTGCACAGCATGCCGTTTTTCATCATTTTGGGCATTTTTGAGCATTTTCGAAAAATGTCGAAATTTTGAAAAAACGCAAAGGCTATAGCCTTACCGTTTTTCATGATTTTGAGCGATTTCGAAAAATGACGAAAACTGGCAAAAACGCAAGGCTATAGCCTTACGGTCTTGCTCACAGCATGCCGTTTTTCATCATTTTGGGCATTTTTGAGCATTTTCGAAAAATGTCGAAATTTTGAAAAAACGCAAAGGCTATAGCCTTACCGTTTTTCATCGTTTTGAGGTTTTTCGAAAAATTACAAAAAATGACAAAATCTGGCAAAAACGCAAGGCTATAGCCTTACGGTCTTGCACAGCATGCCGTTTTTCATCATTTTGGGCATTTTTGAGCATTTTCGAAAAATGTCGAAATTTTGAAAAAAACGCAAAGGCTATAGCCTTACCGTTTTTCATGATTTTGAGCGATTTGCGAAAAAAATGACGAAAACTGGCAAAAACGCAAGGCTATAGCCTTACGGTCTTGCACAGCATGCCGTTTTTCATCGTTTGGGCATTTTTGAGCATTTTCGAAAAATGTCGAAATTTTGAAAAAACGCAAAGGCTATAGCCTTACCGTTTTTCATGATTTTGAGCGATTTCGAAAAATGACGAAAACTGGCAAAAACGCAATGCTATAGCCTTACGGTCTTGCACAGCTTGCCGTTTTTCATCATTTTGGGCATTTTTGAGCATTTTCAAAAAATGTCGAAATTTTGAAAAAACCCAAAGGCTATAGCCTTACCGTTTTTCATGATTTTGAGCGATTTCGAAAAATGACGAAAACTGGCAAAAACGCAATGCTATAGCCTTACGGTCTTGCACAGCATGCCGTTTTTCATCATTTTGGGCATTTTTGAGCATTTCCGAAAAATGTCGAAATTTTGAAAAAACACAAAGGCTATAGCCTTACCGTTTTTCATGATTTTGAGGTTTTTCGAAAAATGACAAAAAATGACAAAATCTGGCAAAAACGCAAGGCTATAGCCTTACGGTCTTGCACAGCATGCCGTTTTTCATCATTTTGGGCATTTTTGAGCATTTCTGAAAAATGTCGAAATTTTGAAAAAACGCAAAGGCTATAGCCTTACCGTTTTTCATCGTTTTGAGGTTTTTCGAAAAATGACAAAAAATGACAAAATCTGGCAAAAACGCAAGGCTATAGCCTTACGGTCTTGCACAGCATGCCGTTTTTCATCATTTGGGCATTTTTGAGCATTTTCGAAAAATGTCGAAATTTTGAAAAAAGCGCAAAGGCTATAGCCTTACCGTTTTTCATGATTTTGAGCGATTTCGAAAAATGACGAAAACTGGCAAAAACGCAAGGCTATAGCCTTACGGTCTTGCTCAGCATGCCGTTTTTCATCATTTGGGCATTTTTGAGCATTTTCGAAAAATGTCGAAATTTTGAAAAAACGCAAAGGCTATAGCCTTACCATTTTTCATCGTTTTGAGGTTTTTCGAAAAATGACAAAACTGGCAAAAACGCAAGGCTATAGCCTTACGGTCTTGCTCAGCATGCCGTTTTTCATCATTTGGGCATTTTTGAGCATTTTCGAAAAATGTCGAAATTTTGAAAAAACGCAAAGGCTATAGCCTTACCGTTTTTCATGATTTTGAGCGATTTCGAAAAATGACAAAACTGGAAAAAACGCAAGGCTATAGCCTTACGGTCTTGCTCAGCATGCCGTTTTTCATCATTTTGGGCATTTTTGAGCATTTTCGAAAAATGTCGAAATTTTGAAAAAACGCAAAGGCTATAGCCTTACCGTTTTTCATCGTTTGAGGTTTTTCGAAAAATGACAAAAAATGACAAAATCTGGCAAAAACGCAAGGCTATAGCCTTACGGTCTTGCTCAGCATGCCGTTTTTCATCATTTTGGGCATTTTTGAGCATTTTCGAAAAATGTCGAAATTTTGAAAAAACGCAAAGGCTATAGCCTTACCGTTTTTCATGATTTTGAGCGATTTCGAAAAATGACGAAAACTGGCAAAAACGCAAGGCTATAGCCTTACGGTCTTGCTCAGCATGCCGTTTTTCATCTTTTTGGGCATTTTTGAGCATTTTCGAAAAATGTCGAAATTTTGAAAAAACGCAAAGGCTATAGCCTTACCGTTTTTCATGATTTTGAGCGATTTCGAAAAATGACGAAAACTGGAAAAAACGCAAGGCTATAGCCTTACGGTCTTGCTCAGCATGCCGTTTTTTCATCATTTTGGCATTTTGAGCATTTCCGAAAAATGTCGAAATTTTGAAAAAACGCAAAGGCTATAGCCTTACCGTTTTTCATCGTTTTGAGGTTTTTCGAAAAATGACAAAAAATGACAAAATCTGGCAAAAACGCAAGGCTATAGCCTTACGGTCTTGCTCAGCATGCCGTTTTTCATCATTTTGGGCATTTTTGAGCATTTCCGAAAAATGTCGAAATTTTGAAAAAACGCAAAGGCTATAGCCTTACCGTTTTTCATCGTTTTGAGGTTTTTCGAAAAATGACAAAAAATGACAAAATCTGGCAAAAACGCAAGGCTATAGCCTTACGGTCTTGCACAGCATGCCGTTTTTCATCATTTTGGGCATTTTTGAGCATTTTCGAAAAATGTCGAAATTTTGAAAAAACGCAAAGGCTATAGCCTTACCGTTTTTTCATGATTTTGAGCGATTTCGAAAAATGACGAAAACTGCAAAAACGCAAGGCTATAGCCTTACGGTCTTGCTCAGGCATGCCGTTTTTCATCATTTTGGCATTTTTGAGCATTTTCGAAAAATGTCGAAATTTTGAAAAAACGCAAAGGCTATAGCCTTACCGTTTTTCATGATTTTGAGCGATTTCGAAAAATGACGAAAACTGGCCAAAACGCAAGGCTATAGCCTTAAGGTCTTGCACAGCATGCCGTTTTTCATCATTTTGAGCATTTTTGAGCATTTTCAAAAAATGTCGAAATTTTGAAAAAAGCGAAAGGCTATAGCCTTACCGTTTTTCATGATTTTGAGCGATTTCGAAAAATGACGAAAACTTGCAAAAAGCAAGGCTATAGCCTTACGGCCTTGCAAAGCATGCCGTATTTCATCATTTTGAGCATTTTTGAGCATTTTCGAAAAATGTCGAAATTTTGAAAAAAGCGTAAGGCTATAGCCTTACCGTTTTTCATAATTTTGAGCGATTTTGAAAAATGACGAAAACTTGCAAAAAGCAAGGCTATAGCCTTACGGCCTTGCAAAGCATGCCGTTTTTCATCATTTTGAGCCTTTTTGAGCATTTTCGAAAAATGTCGAAATTTTGAAAAAAGGTAAGGCTATAGCCTTACCGTTTTTCATGATTTTGAGCGATTTCGAAAAATGACGAAAACTGGCCAAAACGCAAGGCTATAGCCTTACGGTCTTGCACAGCATGCCGTTTTTCATCATTTTGAGCATTTTTGAGCATTTTCGAAAAATGTCAGAATTTTGAAAAAAGCCTTACTGTTTTTTATGATTTTGAGCGATTTTGAAAAATGAGGAAAACTGGCAAAACTGGCAAAAATGCAAGGCTATAGCCTTATGGTTTTGCACAGAAAGAAGAAAAAAGAAAGAAGAAGAAGAAAGAAAGGAAGAAAGAGAAAGAAAGAGAAGAAAGAAAGAAAGAAAGAAAAGACAAGAAAGAAAGAAAGAAAGAAAGAAAGAAGAAAGAAAGAAAAGAAAAGAAAGAAAGAAAGAAAAGAAGAAGAAAAGAAAGAAAGAAAGAAAGAAAGAAAGAAAAAAAGAAAGAAAGAAAGAAAGAAAGAAAGAAATGGGGTATTAATGAGATCAAAGAACAACTTTTTTAGGTTTTTTTAATACGTCAGAACGCACTGTATCGTATCGAATCGTGTTCACATGAGTCACATGAGACCATAAAATGACCAGTTTTACAGACTCTGTAAAACTGGTGGACCTTGAAATTAAACATTCTACCTACCTGCAAATAGTTTATAAAAATAAAAACAACATAGAGTATATTAAAACAAACATAATATAATTATTGAGATAATGGCTGAAAAGATAGTGATATTTGCCATATTGCCCGACCCTTACCTCAATGCGTTATTGAAAGAAAAACATTCTTTGATCACTTTTCATTGTGCTACTAAACTATTTAGTGTGCTACTAGATGTTTCAACTTAAGTAGCACAGGTGTAACTTGGAAAAAGCTAAGCATTGAACCCTGCTTCCTTTAAAGGGTAAATAACATGCATTCCTAAAATTGTTTTTAATATTTTATATCATATTGTACAGTATATGTTTCCCATCTTATCTCTAATGGTTTGAGCCTCACCACTGATATAACCATGCAGTCCTTGGCATTTCTTTATGAACAGTTTAGCTGCAGTACCACATGTACTGCAGCGGAGGTGGTGGATTAGGGTGGGGCACTGATGGAGGATATTTTATAATAGTCATTATAATACTGATGCTAGATAAAAACCAGGCTTGTTTAAAATGTATGTGAACTTGGAAAATCAACAATGGTTGACATTATAAACAAAGTGGAAAGGCAAATTTGGAACTGAAGACTGAAGGAGAGGAGGAATTATACAGAGCAGGGTGCATTGATGACATCATTATGAGGCCAAAATCAAACAAGCTGTTCCTGAGAGTAATTTACATTAAAGCTCCTCTATGATATGAAAGACTGATTGTTCAAACTAGGTAATTTGTGGAGATGGAAAGCACATGGGAGCACCAAAAACACAGAACAAATGAATGTGTTGATTTTCATGTGATTTTCCCTTTAAATACTTAAAAACTCAAACACATTACATCCCTGGACCCTAATCTACCCTGTACAAATGATCAGTGATTCGGTAACGCTTTTATACTTAAAAAGAAAATCACACCTGTGTGAAGTGAGTGGTGCAGGTATAAATGTAGTGTTCTAGTTACTTGTGTTGCAGTTGTGCCAAAAACAATGCAAGGTTAGTGGACAAGTGTTCTGCATAGCTAATATATTAATGTAACCAAAGCAGAGGGGCATCCAAAACAGAGAAACTATGACGTTACTGTATCTCATGGAGGTACCCAGGAAGCAAACTTTGGTTGCCTAAATCCCCTAATATAGGTCCCTTCAAGTATTTTTGCTAAGGAATTCAATTTCGTGATCATGTGTAAGTAATTTGGAGGGATTTTTCCTCCCCAAATCATGTTTTTGGTAATTGTTTTTGCAATTGTGGCGCCGCCTATGGATGTAAATGGAATTACTTTTGGTTCCGATGGTGAAACCAGAGCCTTCTAGTAAGAGAGTTACGATAGAGGGGTCAGAAACCAGAGCGGAGCAGCCAGTCGTCACGTGACTATACAGAGCCTCTCTGAGTCCTAACTGCAGTTGGGAATACATTATTTTCAACGAGAACGGCGCAAATAAGAGCTATTTTATGTATGCAAAACGACAACTGTTTTAAAGTAACGATCAGTCACGACTACAGTCTGTAATGTTTATGTTGTACTATTATTTTAAAGTCATTAAAGCTGGATTAAATATGAGTCCAATGCATTTCTGCATACTCCTACATTGGACTGAGCAGCCTCGCGAGACACTCCATATCGCGTGATTGTCAGTTGCTAACAGTGCGTGTGTGTGAATAGGGTGCTGTTGGCTCTATGCTCCAGCAGCGCAAGCTCCCTGGCACATAGGAGTGAACGAGAATATCGCAACTTGCCCCTATAAGGCTCTGGGTGAAACCATCCTCAATGTGTGATTCAACTTTTTGATTGGACATTTTATTTGTGGCATTTTGTGTAAAATAGGCCCCTCCCACCAACATTGCATGGCGATTATGGCCGAATGATACGGACTACGAGTGGCAAACACTGGACGGCATAGCATGGCAGTGTTGCAGCTTTTTCGTGCTGTAATGGACATATACACACATTGCTATGTAAGTGGAGTGGGTTAGGTACCGCTCCAGAAGTGAAATGAAAGTAGTGAAATGTATTATTCATAGCAATTATTCCCATTTAGACCACCCAATATGCTACAGTCCCTTACTAAATAGACTTGGTAACTGTAGGGAGTACAAACTCTAAAGAATTTTGGGTTATCATACAACAAAATGACAAAAAGAGACCATGCAAGTACAACATTGAGCAGGGCACTGCAGGGAATTGAACCCCGTTCCGGTAAACCAGAAGTCCACACAAGTGCCATAGTTTGTTTTGTTGTAATTTACAGGTCCAACAGTCAATCATTGACCGACAACAAAACATTACAACAGTAAAGTCATTCCACAACAGTATACAACAGGTGCTTTACTCTTGACACAGTAAGGTCAATAGATTAGCAATAGACTACTTAAGAAAACATAATTTAATCAGTAACAATACAACAACACAGTACACAATACACAGAAGACTCACTCCACAACTTGGCAGACTCCTCAGACATGAACTAAGAAAGCGTATTTTATTTTTCCGTGCTCATAAAGTGCTACAAAGTGCTACAAGTGAAGAGTGCAGCAGTAAACACTTGAGTCATAGGTCCATCGCCAATGCCTCAATTTTAGCCGCAAATGACAGCACACAAAGCCACTCGCACATTATAAGACACATCTCATCAACCTGCATCACATACCTAACCCTAACCCTGTGTGCATTATGTGATGCAGGCAGACATGATGATCCTCTCAATGTGAAATGACACGAGACAAATCACATGAACACACATAACATATACCGGGCCTGTGTTCATATGTTATGTGGGATCACGTGAAACGTTACTCGCAAATTAGATCTAATATAAACACCAACAATGGTCTTATGACGTAGATGTTTGCTGCTGCACTTTTCACTGTACGTACTTTGAGCACTTTATGAAACGAACAAAATAAATACATTTCCTTGGTCTCCGCCCAAGTAGTTAGCCCTAATGTTTCTGTGGACTGATTACTTAGCATTAGCAATACTTAGCATTACTAGCATCAATTAGCATTATTAGCAATACTTAGCATTACTTTGCATTATTATTAACAGTACTTGACATCAGCATTATTAGAATAAGTTAGCATTACTTGCATTATTAGAATTAGTTAACATTACTTGCATTATTAGAATTAGTTAACATTACTTACCATCATTGCCATTACTTTAGTTATTGAAAAAAGCTTGTAGGTCTGATATTATTGAAAATTGTGAAAACGTGGCGAAAGTCATGGATGACATTAGAACACAACATACAACACCATTAAACAAAATTAGTATGACATGATCGATGCGCCTACATTACTTCAGGTTCTCTTGAGGGGAATTCCTCCCATTTTCAACATTATATATAATTGACATAGTAAAATGTTGCAAATGGATGGAATTCCTACATGAACCTCGCCTGAATATAACAACGTTTACTTACGTGAATGACAAGCTGTGAAATCACCACATTAATTCACATCACATACCGGGCCTGTGTTCATATCTGATGTGAACTAACGTGATGATGATTTATGCAAATGGCGCAACGCAAATAAAAACGTACGCAAGACGCAACCCGATTGACGCACCACATACACTAGAAGAACTAGTGTGAAAGGCAAGAAGAAAGAAATGACTAAAAAAGCGAATAAATAAAATTCGATCAACAGAGTCTGAGACAACAAAAACAACTTTATTAAAGCAAAGAATGGAGAAAAGATTAAGGTCGGCGAGAAACCTTGTATCTCCCAAACATTTATTTTACTGGGAAAAACAATGGCTTTTAGATCAGCCATTTGTCACTTTAGTGTCTTCATTGTGTGAAGACACTAAATGGAGATACAAGGTTTCTGCCCCGACAACTAAAGGTAATAAACTATGCCGACTTACCTTCAATAACAGCCATTAAACTCACGACACACACACACTAACAAAAGAATCAAATGACACAGCCATCATTTGTTTCCCCTGTTAGTTTGCCAGAAAGAGCGTATGCAATCATCCGCATCGACATTGCCGGCTTGGCCATCACATTTCCACGGTGCCAGCAGGATTGGCAGTGGCACCCACCATGGCAGTTCTGCATTGCACTATGGGTAGTGTTATCCAACAACCCTTACCTTAACCAAGCCCTTAAGCTTGGTTAAGGTAAGGGCTGCAGGATAACACTACCGACTGCACTGGCTCTTCCTTGGCAGCCGTCTCTGCCGGTGATTGCATAGAATCACTCTCTAGTTTGCACAGAGTTAAAAACGTTAAGCAGGCTACATGCTACCATAATGATACCAGACAAATCACATAACCTCCACATCACATCTGTACACAAAGTAGACTAGTGCAGAACTAGGGCAATAGATAGGACAGAAGGACAGAAAGAGTAGAAAAAAAAATGCGATTAAAAACTCTGACAACAAAAAACTGGATAACTTTATTAAAAGCAAAGAATAGGGAAGAGAAAGGAGGCCTGACACTAGAACAGAGTGTACACATGTGATGTGGACAGGCTGACAGATTTAAACTAGTTAAAAATATCAGCTCTACAAGCTCATAGTGCAGCACTCAGCCCTGTGCCATGAGCTTGTAGGTCAATTATGCCACTGAATTGTGCCTCCTTACTGAAAACGGATTCTAGTGTGACGAATGCGGTTCTTATAGTGGCATGTTGACGTGGACCGACATTATACACGGCGAGTGTTGCAACCTACGGTATGGTAGCATGTAGCTCACTTACACAAGCAGCAGGAATCAAAAGGTTCACTAACCTTTCACTGCTAACAGCACCCAGCAGCGGCAGCAGCACCACCCACACCAGTGGCAGCAGCACCACCAACACCAGTGGCAACAGCAGCACCAACACCAGTGGCAACAGCAGCACCCAGCAGCACCAACAGCAGTCCGTACCTCCGGTCAGCTTCATGTTCTGAAATGGCAGGAGGAAGGGAAGAAAAATTAGTTTGGCCTACAAGATTTCATTGTGGAAGTCAAAGCATAGTCTAACAGGGCTGTGTCACCATTATTTAACTTTATCACAATGGTGAATGATTAACCCATGTGTCCTATCTAGTTTCTGAATAACATAATATTCAAAGATTTCACCACGTTTTTAAGATTTTTCAAAAATGCAGAGATACAAGCTCATAGCGCGCCACTCGGTGGCGCGCTATGAGCTTGTAGATCTGCCATTTTTCAATAGTTAAAAACATAATGCTTAGAACACCAAAACGCGTTCAGTACACCAAGGGTTAAACCCATTAAAGGGATGGTTCAGTTTTTCAGATTTTTTTGAAGTGATGAAATACTTGCCATATAGTGGTACAGTTGACACAGTTGATTTCTAGAGTCCCATGGTGGGTTTTCTGCTCTGGTTTGGGTGAACATTTTGTTGGGTCACCATGCCCAAGAAGTAGTTCCATGTGAGGTGTGATAGGTCAAAAATTAACAAAGCATGTGCTAAAGTATTAGAAATAATTTAATACAAATGACAATAGTTTTTTTGGATTCATTTACTGGCCCCAATTCATTTACATGGCCCCAATGACCTCCACAAAATGACCAGAACTACTTGATATTTCACACAAAGCGGAGCAGAACTCCAACCACGGGGACTCTATATAGTTGACACCACTGTATCAAAACAGTATTTCATACAACCTAATTTCCAAAAGTCAGAACTAACGATTTAAAAGGCCACTTGACCACTTTTGCAACCAGTTCTGCTAGCAATAACAAGACTCACTCAGATTAAGATTGCCCCCCTCCCCCATATGTATTAATTTTCTTTAGGATAACTAGTGACAGCGCCTCGTGCAACTGGTTTATGAAGCCTAAAAGCTTAAACGTCAAACACAATTGTTAAGACACCCAATTTTTTTTTTTTTTTTTGGGGGGGGGGGGGGGGGGGGGGGGGGGGATTTAGGAAATCTCAAAAATTTAATTAACTTTTCCCTTAAATCATCATTAGATCTAGTGTAGCCAACAGATTTGTCACTATATTTAGCAGGTGAAACAACTTGAAAGACATCAAGATGTGTTTCACCATGTTAATGATTTTTTTCTTTTAGGACCCATTTTTCTTGAGTACAAATGCCCGTTGGGGTTCGTTTGGTATCATCTGCACGCTCTGTTGAAAATGCGTGGAATTCCCCTTTAAGATCAGTAAAGCTGGGGCGGCAGGCACACATATCCCACCTCTAGCGACTTCTAGAAACTTTTCAAAGAGCCACTAGCTACCTTCTTTACTGGGGAGTTGGCAACACTGATTATATCACCTTCTGAAGATATGTATCCATGACAACCATAGGGGTTTAATCCACTAAACAGACTTCCTGATTGCTACCAATCAATACTATTGTCCCTTTACCAACGGCAAAGGTTAGAGGGACATCTTTGGTTGCCATAGATACTAGATGTTTTCAGGAAGTGCTCAACAATGGAAGGGTCCAAGAAAAATACAATCTGACTTCTTACATACACCTTTAAAAAAAAGCTTAATTGTGGATTGTGATAACGGCAGTGATCAGGGCAGCAGGGAAGTTAACCTAGTGTAGCTTCAATATAGGCTACCTTTGGTGTAGTGTCCCTTTAATTGCAATCATTCGTTTGACAAATAAGTGATGTTATAATGGTGACACAGCCCTATAGGTTTCTACTACAGTCACATGTAATGGATTATAATATGTTATAATGGTGACACAGCCCTATAGGTTTCTACTACAGTCACATGTAATGCAGGTACGCACCATGGGGGGCCTTGTGCTGCTCAGGTTGAAGACAGTCAGTATGAACAGTTCTGGTCGCGTCTCAGACACTCCATTACACCAGCCGTCAACTGATGACACCATCCAAGGTCACATGATCAACCTGTAAGACAAAAATATCATACTGTTAAGATATTTTATATCTTGTAGAATATATTAATGTTAAATAAAGTCTTCAGCCCATCTATAGATAGATTTGGAAAACTAACTAAATGGCTTTAGCCATTGACAATGCTATAACTTCAGGCATAGCATAACCAAATGCTATAGGTTACATTTAAATAGTTGAACATCTGAATTACTAAATTTGCATAAAGTCCACATGCAATTAGAATTGAAATTGAAAGTGAAGAATTGCCATTTTGAGATTTGCCCGTTTATCCATCCTAATGTTGAGTAAACTAAAGCTTTAGTTTTACATCTGAGTGGCTAAATGGGATCAGTAGTCTGACTGTGCAAGTTAAAAGGCTGAATAAATAATGGACCCTGGTTTCAAACGGGTTGAAAACCAATGCAATAAACAACCAACGGTCCTATAAAGCCACAAAACGTTTAACGAACGGTGTTTAAGTTGGATAAAACCGTGTTATTCTCTGACAAACATTGGTGAACAAACGTACCTCAGACAGCCTCAGCCTCAACAGAGAACTTGCCGTTTTCGCGGGCTTTCCTTTTAAACCTTAAGCCCCGCCCACCTGAACACGTCAGGCCCAAACACACACCCACACACACCCACACACACACACACACACACACACACACACACATTACATGACATGGCTACATTGTCTCCATCCCTGCCGGAGGAGGAGGAAGCGACAGTCACACAGTTATAAAGTAACACGAGAAGCGCCACAATGTTGCAAACAAGCCCAACATCCACACAACACCAACACCACCGTGTACGACTGGAGTGCTTCTTTGTTTCGCATCACTTGGCGGATTTGAAACATTATAACGACCGTTGTTACAGTTCGTCGTCAGACCGAGTTATCTCCAGACGGCGTCAGTCGTCACCGTAGAGACGGCAGATGTTGCTTCAAGCCCCATATAGCGTAGTCGTCCGCGACAGTGCCTTTTTCATTTACCCTCTTTTTTCGATCAAAATCCTAAACACTTTGCCGTTCATTACCGATGCGATTCCTGTCTGAAGCGTTGGGCAGGCCTTGTGTGGACCTAATAGCTACTCGTGTTGTTGTTGTTGTTGTGGACTGAGAAACAGGAAGAGCTAGACCAGAGACAGACAACCCTAATTCCTCTCTCTCTTAAAATAATCACATCACCTGTAAGAATAAAGACAACTATTCACCATTTGGCATATGAGCGTGTCACGTGACCATGTAACCCTGCATGCATTGCATGAAAATAAACGCACCGATGAACGAACTAATAAATAAATAAATCTCCGTCGGGATTCGAACACTGCCCAAAGGATAAGCCCACAGGTCTACAGCGTAGACCGCTGCGCCATCGAAGGTGCAATATCGTTGCCTCGTAATCACTTCATACAGTACATAGAACCTGACAACCGATTTTTTTTTGGTCAGGTTAGATCAAGTTCAGACGGTCAGACCTCATTCACCACATTGCTTTGCTTAAATATAGCCGTTTAATCCCGGTTTGTTACTAAATCAACTCTCACCATCATGACCTAAAGTCACTCAGAGTCATGGTATACAGGCTACTCAGAAATTGGAAGTATATGAAGCATTATATGTAGATAAACAGTTCGTTGATAACCTGGCCTCAATATATCATAGATAAAAAAATAATGTAAAACCACATACACCAAACACACCAACCCAAATGAATCCATAACAAATGAACTAAATGCATTAATAAATTGAAAGATTCATTGGTTGAGCAATTGATCGGTCAATATTGATTGATTGATATGCACAGTATGTAGAATAAGTAGGCCTACACTTCTTTTCTTTATTTCAGAGCAGTGCCAACTTCTCTCTACTTGAGTGTGCACTGTAGCTGGGCCCATTAAAGTTACAGAGATACTGAGTTTTCTATATAGTGATATAGTGTCTGAAAAAGAATCAGAACTTTCCAGGGCAGACATGACAGTGCTGGACCTATGCTTCCATCGAGGGGTCACCCTAAAGAACTGATATAGTGCAAATCTTAGTCCGCAATATAGCAGGTCGCATAAGCTTTTAATCATGTTCATTTGCTGTTCATATTCATATCATGAAAGGGAAGCACTCAGCCCCATTTTGTAATCAATACTGTATGTTAAATGTCCTACAGAAGTTATAAATTACAGACTTTTATTGGACTGGAGATGTGAGATGAATCTCTCTCTCTCACCAACTGGGAGTGCATCAAGCAACAACAAACACACTACTACTACTACTACTACTACTACTATTAATAATAATAATAAAACAGTAGCTCTACACCATTGGGGTCAAAATGGGTGAATGGATGGATTCATGTATGTCAGGCTTTGGGGCCAAAACTGGCTGCTCCTAAATTCGGGCCATATGTTTTGTTATATGCAAAAACATGTTCCTTTGTGACTTTCCTTTTTTTTTTTTTTTTTTTTTTTTTTTAAGGAACTTCTTTTCAGTTTGGGGATTATTTGTCTAAGAAGAGTGCTCCTCAGTTTGGGGCTTATCTTCATGCACTGAAGCATGAGCTCAGCCACGGTCTTTATTTAATTTATTTAATTAAAAAAAAGGAATGCTCACTCCTCATACATTGAAGGAAGCATGAACTCAGTTCAGGGCTCTTATAGGTTGGCAGAGGGAGCATAGCGCCGAGGATTATAGCGTAAGCGATTGGCACTGGGTGTAAAAGGTGCTGTAGGATAAAATAATAAAAAGATGGTGTCTTGTTGCTCTTGACTTTGTAAATCAGGATGACAAAATAATCTACACATTAAAATATGGAATGAGTGAACCCCTAACGTTTGTAGAAGTATGCAAGGTCATCCTAGACTGAGGAAATGTTTGTCTCTCTGCATTCATGAATGCTGTTTTATTGCAAAATGTCTAATTTATAAATTTAACCCTGCCAAAATCTATTAGGGTGCATGTCTACAGTGTCACCTGCAGTGACAGCTCTCAACATGGACAGGAAAGGTTAGAAACCAATAGGCTATAGAGGAGCAAACTGCAGTGTACAGTTGTATGATTGCAACTGCTGTCCTGAAATGATCAGTGTGTGCACTTTTGACGTACAGTAGCCTAGGCTATGTGGTCATTTGTTACACACTGTAGAATAAAGAACAGTGGGTAAGGCAAACATGTTATTTTTGTGTACTATGTATGCTCTGTGCCAAATAAAATAACTTGGTTTTAAATAATGTGGTTGGCTGATTAACTCGTCTTCTTTATTGTGTTGTATCTGTGAGGTATCATCTGTTTCATATCCAATTACTGAGTAGCCTGTATACCATGACACTGAGTGACTTTAGGTCATGATGGTGAGAGTTGATTTAGTAACAAACCGGGATTAAACGGCTATATTTAAGCAAAGCAATGTGGTGAATGAGGTCTGACCGTCTGAACTTGATCTAACCTGACCAAAAAAAAAAAAAAAATCGGTTGTCAGGTTCTATGTACTGTATGAAGTGATTACGAGGCAACGATATTGCACCTTCGATGGCGCAGCGGTCTACGCTGTAGACCTGTGGGCTTATCCTTTGGGCAGTGTTCGAATCCCGACGGAGATTTATTTATTTATTAGTTCGTTCATCGGTGCGTTTATTTTCATGCAATGCATGCAGGGTTACATGGTCACGTGACACGCTCATATGCCAAATGGTGAATAGTTGTCTTTATTCTTACAGGTGATGTGATTATTTTAAGAGAGAGAGGAATTAGGGTTGTCTGTCTCTGGTCTAGCTCTTCCTGTTTCTCAGTCCACAACAACAACAACAACACGAGTAGCTATTAGGTCCACACAAGGCCTGCCCAACGCTTCAGACAGGAATCGCATCGGTAATGAACGGCAAAGTGTTTAGGATTTTGATCGAAAAAAGAGGGTAAATGAAAAAGGCACTGTCGCGGACGACTACGCTATATGGGGCTTGAAGCAACATCTGCCGTCTCTACGGTGACGACTGACGCCGTCTGGAGATAACTCGGTCTGCCGACGAACTGTAACACCGGGCCGTTTCACAGCGGCGATCACCACCATGTTGATAACCCTGTGTGTGTGTGTGTGTGTGTGTGTGTGTGTGTGTGTGTGTGTGTGTGTGTGTGTGTGTGTGTGTGTGTGTGTGTGTGTGTGTGTGTGTGTGTGTGTGTGTGTGGTGCTATTGTTTTGGTTGTTTTCCTTCTATACTGGGGGGTTTTCTAGTCTCTGGTCCGCCAGACAGTCATTAGGAGACAGACTATTATTATGGGCTGCTACTACGCAGTTCTTTCTTTCCGCCGTAGAGAAGACTGTCGACCATTATGAAGTTTCTAGAGTAGTTTCTCTCGACAGACACAAGGAGGTGAAACGTCTTAGTATTGACATTCTAAGCTTCGTGTTTTGGTTGTGTAGTGGTGCTGGGGCTACGTCCCTCTCTCTCTCAGTGTTGCCAACTTGGCGCATTTGTCACTATATTTAGCTCTTTTCCAGACCCCCCTAGTGCCAAAATTAGTGAAAAACTCCTAACGGAAAGTCTAGTGCTTTTTGACTGGTGAGTTGGGGGGGAAATTGATTGACAGGCGCCAGAGATAAAAGCCCCATTTTTCACCATTTTTCCTCCTATGACAGTGGGTTTTGGTCTCCAGGCTAAATGATGGATAGTTGGTTAACCAGATGTAACTCTTTGAGAGCATAAAAATGAAACCAAATGGACCCTTGCGGGTCCATTTGGTTTCATTTTTACGCTCTCAAGAGTTAAAATATTCATCATGTGAATTAGCCCAAGTCCACACAACTAGAGAATGTAGAAGATTAATGGTCATTTAATGGTCATACAGGTATTCCCTTCCAGGCAAGCATCTAGCGCATTCTAGTGCATTTTGGAAGTGCCACTAGTCACTAGTGGCACTTCCAAAATGCACTAGTGACTATCCAAAATCACTAGTGGCACTTCCAAAATGAAATAAGAGCTATTTTAGGGCATGTGTGATTGTGAAACAGGTCAAGTACAGTAAGTAGATTCTGTAATGTAATGCATGGTGGTGTAATGAGGGCATGCACCCACAGGGCGCCGCTGTTGTACCATAAACCTCCTCTGACAGACGAGCACACAGTCGAGATGGTGGTGTATTAAGTCATTCCTTATTCACATCTCTGTGAGCATGAGTATCTTATTGATTTTCAAACCATTGGTAGTACTGCCTCCTCCTTCACATCCTCGTGAGTATGAGTGGTTACAGCCCTGTTGTATACCCCATGAGTCCTTGACATTGATATAAGCCTTTCCTACAAAAAGATATAGCCACATCACTCTTTCAATAGAAAACATATGTAGGCCTATGTATATTAACTCCTTAAGTGCCATTTTGGCAGCCTGTAGGCCTACGGCACAAACTTGAACATTACATCTCTGCTAAGTCTGCTTTGTAAACTGAGCATTCGGTTTTATACAATTTAATTCCTTAACAGATTGACCTCTTGTTTTGGCGTGCTAGATTATTCTATTCGTGTTGTAGTCTACTTTTTTAACTATAAGCATAGATTAACTTGCTGCTTGCATACAGTATTTTAGGTGTTGACGTGACTACAAAACCCAGAAAACTCCTCACACACTTTATAACTGATAAATTATGTTAAATTGTTAAACTGTTAAATTATAAATAATAGAACATTAAATGCATTTATCTCTGAATGAGCCCTGGAAACAGTGAAATGTGAAAATACAGGCTGTTTTGTTGAACGTATCTTAAAAAAAAAAAACTTTTTTTCCCTCTCATCATTATCATTCATTTGAACAAATTCACAACAGAGATTTTTCTATAAATTATTTAGTTACTAATGAACCTAATGGGAACGAGCCTAGATTTTTCGCTAATCTGTCAGAGTTAATTAGAATTTATACAGTGACTTGGTGATACATCATACACATAATGACTGGTTAACATGAATCATATGTGAGCTACGAAGACAATAATAAAATATACCTATATAATATAAACTAGTTCTGCACTCACTAGAGCGCCAACTTGCGTCCTCCGCACAAGTAGGCAATGGCCTACTTGTGCGTGAGCAGACTCAGAGCAGGCGATCCAAAAACGAACAAAATTATTCCCTCCCCAGGTATTCTTACGCCACACTCCCTTCCCCAAACCAATTAATCTGAAAATCTTGAGGGACATCTGATCATGTATTGCCTACCTAATCTTTATGGAGCACCAGCTTTTCAGATGCACAATTTCTTAATATTAATTATTAAGGTTTCATAATTACTTCATCATTACATTATCTCTCGAATTTCTCAATCACCATCATGGTCCCTCACGCCTCCCTCCTCTCCTTTGCCCGTTCCAACCATTTCAATCCTGGAGTTCTCCTCATGCTCTTTGCCCCACCCCTCTCCATGGGTGATGATGTAATTAAGGTCCCAATTATGTCATCACCCAAACCAGCTAATCGAAGTGCACCCGAGGGACGACAACCACCGACCGCGCACCGATGGCTTAACTTGCGTCCGCTCCGCTCTCGCAAGTAACTATGCATATTATACCCTACTATATACAGTATCTATGGACTTGTTCACACCGTGCATACTCCCAGGGTTATGTTTTAGAGCACGGCTCACCACTCTAAGAAATAGGTCAAATGTAGCTCTGGTCCGTAGCTCTAATGTCGCTTGTGTTCTTTGTAAGCCTACTTTCCTTAGAGGACACACTCTAAGCCCCCCACCACATGGATAAAACACACTTTTTGGAAAAAAGGCGTAACAAAGTTTTTCCCCCAGTTTTCTTGTGGAGGGACTGCGGTTTGGGGTGGAAAGTTTATTAGTGCTTTTGAAAAAAGTTCCAATTTTAAAAGTAATTCAGTTGGAGGTATGGTTACAGGCATTTCACATTAGGCGGTCATCCTGCTTGTAAATCTTCTCCGCTATCAAAGAGAAAGCACTCCATGTATCATCAAGAAGTTCTCACTCATGTTCTCCACTCTGGGCTTCTCTTGGTCTCATGGTTCAGTATGGGTATTTGCCGGCGATAGTCATCCGAAGGGAGAATGCTTTATTGGTACTAACACTTAAAAAAGAATAACAAAAAGGTGAATACAGATCACTGGTAGTAAGTAACATGGAAAAAAACAGCACATTAGTGAGAAAAAGTTCTTGATAAGGGCCGATGATCCGACCATTAGGACACGCATGGTCCCATGTCCAAGACTTCACTTTGTGTTTGCTTATCTATTCCAAGCACTACTGTGAGGATATCCTCCATCTTTTTGTTTGGCAGGTATGAGTTTGTGCACGGCTGCATTCATAGTCATTTAGTTATGATAGTATAGTAAATGTATACCTAGTATAATGTCTATGTTGGTGGCAATTTAACAAAGAAAACAAATAGATTAATGAGCTTTGGGGGTATAGTAACATGAAATAAAATGATCATTTCCTGGTGGGGCAGGGGCCTAGCCCAAAAAAAAATGTACTTGAATTTGTTTGTCCTGTAGGGGCAAGCTCGGGTCTCCGATGAATCATGTGCAGCGTCCTCTGTAGACAAGGAACAATGCGGTTACCTTCTCGGTGCAAGGCCCAGGATTCAAACTCGGTCTCCCACAGTCCAACATCTCGTCAGACCACTAGACTAGTTGGTCAGGTGGTAGATACTAGGCTTTGGAGACCATCACGACAGAGGCTTGCACCAAGGAACACTGGACACATCTCTGGAACTGTTACACCTGCAATCTGATTCCGGATAACCCAATGCTCGATGACAACGCCGGAGCTGTGTAGCCACACAGCATGCACATGTCAGTGAATCTCAATCTCAATTCTCACCAGCAGGGGGTGTCAAAGTCGTTTCATGGGTTCTCCTCAGTGTGCACCGCACTCAGAAATCAGTAGTTGATACCTGGGCGGTCAGGAATACAAGCCCAGATTCAAGATTCATGTTGAGCTCAGCACAAATGCATCTTGAAGGGAGGAATGTTGAAGGGAAGGATATTTGCATCAGTGGTTCTAGTTTGACTTTATAGCCAAAGTGCCTTGGGTGCGGTGTGGTGCAGGCAGCAGCCTTCCAAAGCACTTGGTAACAACGGGTATGAGGGTTACAGGTGTCTTTCAGGGAGTCTCCTTGGGTTGCTTTGTGTGCTATATAATGTGCTATATATACAGTATGTGCTCTTTAGTCGTTAGGTGTGGGAAATACTATCTGCGCGTGCCCCTAGTGACTTTTTCCATCCCTGGCGACTTATTTGTCCCGTATTTTCAACTCCAGTTCTTCCCTATTAAGCTAAGACACTCAGTTTCTGACCCCTCAATGTCAGAACCCTTCTACTATATGGCTGACAGTGCTTCAGCAGCAAAAGGAAACATGAAAAACGAAAGGTTTTATCTAGCAACTTTGACTCGGTTCAACGGGGAAAGTAGCTAGATTTTTACTAACTTTTACTAATTAAGTCACTACGGGGTCGTCTGAAAAGAAGCTAAATATAGTGACAAATCTGCCAAGTTGGCAACACTGCCACATGGGTGTGATAAATCAAAACGTTCTGTGTTTGGAATGTGGTCAATGCACTTATGAAGCCATGGACGTAATTCCAAGAGGCTGTGTGATCAGATCGGATCAAACACTAAATGAATGGTAATGCAGCTTAAACATGAACAAAAATAATGAAGGGATTGCAGAGTGGACTGTGCTACCATGCTACACTTCCCCCATGCCGTTTTTTACATTGGCAGTCAAAAAATAACTATTATTATTTACCTTTCTCATTGATAATGGGCAAGCTTTCAAAAATAACTAAAAAACAAATAAAAAGGGTGAGACCTCACTGGTCACTATACCTAAAAAAATTGTATTACTAGTGACAAATCAACAAAAAAGGAGAAAGGAAAAAAGAAATAGAGCTTAGAGGCAGTAACCAGAATGGAGGCAATCATTCAAGTTATTATTTTTTACAATGGCCATGGGCTGCACAAAAAACAAATGCCCTGTATGCGCAAATGTACAGTGACAATATCACAACAACATCACAAATAAAATTAAGATAAAAAAAATTATAGACCTCACTGGCAGTAACTAACTATAAGAAAAAAGCATGTTTTGCTAATGTTCATGATATGGGCCTTTCTTTTTGAGCCCAAAGGAGAAAAAATAGAAAAAAGAAAGCTCACTGGCCAATGTAATGAAAAGGAAAATCCCTGATTATCCATGAGGGGAAAATAAAAAAGAAGGGGAATCAGCTTACTGGCAATAACCTGAAAAATGGTACATTGCGTTTCAGTTTAGTATGATGCATATCCCCTTAGTTCATTGGGTACTCGGTTCATGTCTACTGCCATGCTCTAATGTTTGTTTTTTTGGCCATTGAGAGAAAGTCCTTGCTCAGCAGGAAGCTTGGAGTGGAACTCGGGGAATTTGTCGTTTCAGCATCTGTTCCAGGGAAGAACGAGGAACAGTTTGTTTTTAAAAGCATTTGCGGTGGACAATAGAAGGTCCAGACTCATCGTATTCCTGTTTGCTGATCCACATCTGCTGGAAGGTGGACAGGGAGGCCAGGATGGAACCCCGATCCAAACAGAGAACTTGCGCTCAGGCGGGGCGATGATCTTGATCTTCATGGTGGATGGGGCCAGCGCTGTGATCTCCTTCTGCATCCTGTCGGCTATTCCTTGGTACATGGTGGTACCTCCGGACAGTACGGTGTTAGCGTACAGGTCCTTACGGATGTCAATGTCGCACTTCATGATGCTGTTGTAGGTGGTCTCGTGGATACCGGCAGACTCCAAACCAAGGAAGTTGGGCTGGAAGAGGGCCTCTGGACACCGGAATCTTTCATTGCCAATGGTGATGACCACTCCATCGGGCAGCTCGTAGCTCTTTTCAATGGAGGATGAGGAAGCAGCAGTGCCCATCTCCTGCTCAAAGTCCAAGGCAACGTAACACAGACTCTCCTTGATGTCGCGTACGATTTCCCTCTCGGCCGTGGTGGTGAAGGAGTAGCCGCGCTCCGTCAGGATCTTCATGAGGTAGCCAGTGAGGTCACGCCCGGCCAAGTCCAGACGCAGGATGGCGTGCGGAAGAGCGTGCCCCTCATAGATGGGCACCGTGTGCGTCACACCGTCCCCGGAGTCCATCACGATGCCGGTGTTGCGTCCGGAGGCATACAGCGACAGCACCGCCTGGATGGCCACGTACATGGCGAGAGTGTTGAAGGTCTCGAACATGATCTGTGTCATCTTCTCTCTGTTGGCTTTGGGGTTCAGGGGGGCCTCTGTGAGGAGGATGCTGTAGTCTTCAGGGGTGATTCTCAGCTCGTTGTAAAAGGTGTGGTGCCAGATCTTCTCCATGTCATCCCAGTTTGTGACAATGCCATGCTCTATGGGGTACTTCAGTGTAAGGATCCCTCTCTTGCTCTGGGCTTCGTCTCCTACGTAAGAATCTTTCTGGGCCATACCCACCATCACCCCTTGGTGCCTGGCGCGGCCGACGATGGAGGGGAAGACGGCACGAGGCGTGTCGTCCCCGGCAAAACCGGCCTTACACATTCCTGAGCCATTGTCAACGACGAGAGCAAGGACTTCATCCTCCATGTTTATTTGCTAAAATGAACGTATTTCCGGAATCAGGAACTCGTTTCAAATAGACAGATCTAATACAATTTGCCGGTTTGGAGTAACTCTAGACAAATGGTCACAAGCCTAGGCGAGAATCGCTTTATATGCCCACCACTGTGTCATCACGATGTTGTCATGTCTTGTCTAAAGATCGGTCCATAGATCCAAAGCCATTAGACCGCTTGCGGTTATGTTTAGATGTTTAGGGTTTAGATACGGGGTTACTATCCAAGAGGCAAGAGGGGCTTTACTTCCCGGGGCCGGTACAATATCAGGAGTCCATCTTTTCAATTTCAAAGGGGGAATGAATGTGAACACCGCATATTCCTTATCTCCCTGGACATTGAACTAAATACTGGACCCAATCATCACAAGACACACAATATTTACATCATATTCATTACTTGCGGAAGCGGAGCGGGCACAAGTTAAGTGATCCGTGCGCGTTCGTCATCCCCTTGTGCATCCCAATTGGCCGGTTGGGGAGGTGACATAATTGGGACCTCGGAGAGAGATTTACCACGGAAGGTCTTCCGATTGGCAGATTCAGGAGATGGAGGAATGGTGACGTGGCGAGTGCTGATCTACTTCTAAAACTATAGATCAGCACTCGCTAGAGTGCATACTTGCGCGTTGCATTAGCGGAGCTGGCTAATACTCATGACTTTAGTTATAAATGTATCTAATCTACCTCACAATTACATCACCATTATATCACCCAATTACGTCACCCCTCCAACTGGCCAATCGGGATGCCCCGAGGGACAACAGCCACGAACCGCGCACCACCACACACCAATCAATCACTTAACTTGCGTTCACTCCGGTCACACAAGTAATGACTTCTTTTAGCAAGACAAACCACCAGAAAATCCACTTTGTTACCAAGCTTTACTCCAGGAACACACTCTGGCTAAAGCCAGACCCAGTCAGTCTGGAATAGCTCAATTGCTCACCCATTTCCTACTCCAGAAAACTGGGGTGGCCAATAAGAAGACATTATCCAAATTTGTTTGCATACTGTGTTCTGATTGGCGACCCCAATTTTCTGGAGTAGGAAATGGGTGTACAATTGAGCTATTCCAGACCAATCTTCTGACAGTATTTTTTGCCAACAGCTGATTTGGTCAGGCTTTTGTAGTCCATTTCACCTCTATAGTATGGGCGTCAATGCGAGTTGGCGTATCTTGATACATGGATCATCTTTACTTGCGCGAGCAGAGGAATTGAGCGCAAGTTAAGTGATCGGTTTGTGGTCGGTTGGGTGATGGACGTATTGGTGATTTATAGGTAATTAATAGATCTATATGCGTATCTCTTTGAGAGATCTCTATCAATATCACTTTGAGAGATTTCTATGAGCATCTCTGGCTGCTCGCTCTGCTCGCGCACCAGTAGGCCATGGGATGCTTGTGCGCAGCATGCAAGCTTGCACTCTTCTGAATGCAGATCTAGTTAGTTAGCACCGGTATTGCTTGGGATAATGGCAGGTTGAACCAATGATATATTAGCAAACAATACAACCCCAAAAATAACATGTGACGTAAGCAGCATTCTTATCATTGTGGATCATCTCATATGATCCATGAGCATATAAAAATGACAAAATTGAGGGAAAATGACTATAGTCTATGGTCTGGTCCATGGTTTTGGACGACAGTATGTCGTCGTATACAGGACCCCACTTCAACCAAATATTTCATGTCAAGTACCCCCACAAAACCACCTGCATATGGTTGCCGACCCCCATCTGAAAACTTGAAAACAAGTTTGCGGTCACATTTTTTTCTAAAATAGCAGATGTACAAACTCACAGCGCACCACTCGGTGGCTTGCTGTGGTGGCTCACTGTGAGCCTGTAGATTTGCTATTTTTCAATGGCTACAGTACAGCATATATTTAGAACACCGCCTCAATGCACCTTGACAAACTGACCAAAAACAACATAGAAATAAATCCAGAGGCACTTCTTTCACCAATAAACATTTATTTTGATTTTGATGTTATCAGCGTTATCAGAAATGCTTACAGGGCATAACAGGAATATAAAATGTCTAGCTGAGAACTAGACATATTACAATGTACTTTTATATACATCAAAGTTGTAACAACAGCATTACGTTGTGCAATTGATCCATTGTGCTCATCTTGTTTTTCCTTCTTTTTTATCAAATAGAAAAGCAATAAAAACACACTGGAGCTATTCCAGACTTATCTGCTGACAGGCAGATGACAGAACATTTGGTCTGCAGGCTTTAGCCAGGCTAGTGTCTCTCTGTCTCTCTCTAGGTATGTTTCCGTTAAACCTTTGCGAAAATAGAAAGTGTATGTTCGTTAAGTCATAAAAGGAAAAGCGAATTATCTGCCGTTTCCATCCACTGATAAAATGCAACACATGGGAGTCTAGGGAAATATAAGATGAAATAAGCAATACGTGGCACAATTTTGCTAGTAACGCGAGACACTTGGTTATTTTGCCTATATCATTAGTTTGACTATACAAAATATTATACACAGTGCCTGGTTTGCAATTTGACTATACGTCATTTATGCTGTGCAGAGGCTGCTCGGCCCTCGGGCATTTGTTTTTCTAACCAATGCTGTATTCAATTATTAAAACTATAATGGCGGTAGATTGTGGAACTAAAAAGGCCATAGATTGTAGTCTAAATTCGGTTAAATTACTTCCCTAAAAATTAAAATTATTTTTCTGATGGGTTTCCAACTATCCATACCCCATTCGCACATTTTACTCTTTCGATACTGTCCCAAAATCTGCCACCTTCCAGCAAAAAATATTTTTGCGCAAAATGGAAACTTATTCGCATTTTGAGGTGTTTCCATTTGTCATTCTATTCGCAAGAGCCATCTTTGAGGGTTTATGGAAACATACCGTCACACCTTCTCTCTCTCTCTCTCTCCCTCTCTCTCAAAGACACACCGAGGAGTCATCGTCCTCGAGCATAAACGCAGGGTAGAGAGGTTCACTGAACGTGGTCTGGAAGCTGTAAAGGTGTCTCATTGAGTCAGAGGACACTTCATAGAAGGACAGAATCCCCGCAGGGAAGTCTAAATACACTGCTACTCTGCTGGAGTCAGAGGTGACAATGGGGAGGCCAGTGTTCCTACCATTATGAATGACCTCGTAAATGGGTCCAAAACAGTACAGAACCCAGGACTTATCATTAAATCCAAGCTGACTACCCTCTCCTCTCCTGCTGAGTGATCTGTAAGCCACTCCTATCGAAGCCGTTTCCCTCCTCTCTACCTGCCACAGGTAACGGTTCCCAGACAGGCCTTCAGCACACAGAACCTGATGCCGATCGTCCTCGTCGAATCTATCGGGATGATCAGCATATGACTGAAGCTCCCGTGTCCTTGTGGCCTTCCTGTTGTCGTCAGACAGACGGAGCGTTCTGCTTGCCGTGTTGGGATCCAGAGTGGGACGATGGGAATCTGATGAGACAAAAACACAGTAACAAACGAGAGAGAGAGAGAGAGAGAGAGAGAGAGAGAGTACCATTAACTACATTAATCTACAACGTACTAGAATCTAAGAGGTATGTGTCTTTGAAGTATCATATACTTGGTAAAGTACATAGACTCATGTAGGCTACATGTCTGTCTGTCTGTGTCTGTCTGTCTGTCTGTCTGTCTGTCTGTCTGTCTGTCTGTCTGTCTTTCTGACTGATCCACAAACTCGCACTTACACCGCAAGGATAAATTACAGAGAGCCCAGCATAGATTAACCAAAAATACAAACAAAGTAATTCTGACTGACCTCAAACAAAATAACAATCCTGTGATAGTTATAAATGCGCTTGCTTCCCATGTTCGCAGGTGTTAGTACCATACTTGTACATTAGTATTGGTAATACTCACATCGTGTAAGGAGTGTGAGAGGATTAGTCCAGTGTTCATGTCCTCCATGTTTCACTCTGTAGGAGTAGAACAACAATGTGCATCAATGTCTGACTATCTAACACAATGTCTCTGACACTGTGTGTGTGTGTGTGTGTGTGTGTGTGTGTGTGTGTGTGTGTGTGTGTGTGTGTGTGTGTGTGTGTGTGCGTGTGCGTGTGCGTGCGTGAGTGGACTCTAGTCCATGAAGTCATACTAGCTTTGACTATCCTGGATTCCATATTTTTGCATGTATGAGTGTAACAGGGACAATACAGACAGTCCAAGTCTACTCACTTGAGCTTTACCAATCCAGAGAAGTTCTTCAGTGCTGACATCGGCAAGACGTTGAAGGTCAAGTCTAATTCTCTTAATTCGCTATGAGAATTAGAGCTGAGAGCTGAGGCCAGAAGTTCACAGCTTCTCTCTGACAACCAGCAGTTCATCAGTCTAGATGAGAAATAAAACACGTTTGATAAATAAAACACCAAGATGTTCTGCATAGAAAACAAGTGAAGCTGATGAGTGGTGATGACACAAAAAGGATATCCGCTGGATATCCTTTTTGTGTCATCACCACACATCAGCTTCACTTGTAACATGTTAAAAAATCTTGAAAAATGAAATTAGAAAAAATAATCAATGACATTTTTGTTTATTCGGGATTGCAGGGTATACAGCAAATCAACATCAAACATATGCAACAAATCCTTATAGCATGTATCAGTGCAGTGTTACTAGGATATCAATCTTATTCACACCAACAAAGCATCACCACAATATGAATAGATTTTCACATAATTAATACTTGATGAAAATAATATCTGACCGTAAAGTCCTCAGTTTGCATTTTGGACTCTTCAGTGCTTCACAGAGCAGTTCCAGGTTATCACCTATTTCGTTGGAACTGATGTCCAGGTGTCGCAGAAGGGACGGGTCAGAACTGAGAGCTGAAGCCACAACTTCAATGTGTTCCTTCTGGAAATCAGTGCCCAAACCAACAAGTCTGTAATGACATATTGTGGAAAATCAGAAATGATCGAAACAACTCTAATCAAATGAAGTCATACTTTATTTAGCACATTTCTAATCTGACCAAAAGTTGAACCAAAGTACTTCACATCACAGAGAAAAAAAAATTGGGGTCCAGTTGTGAATTGCAGCCTTCTGTAGGTGCTCTCCATACGTGCGTATGCATGTATGCATGTGCGTGTGCGTGTGCATGTGTGTGTGTGTGTGTGTGTGTGTGTGTGTGTGTGTATGTGCGTGCATGTTTGTGTTTATTATCTGTATTATTTTGTAATGAATGTATACTAATAATTAATACAGCAATACTTGTCATGAATGGAAGTAATTTGTAATGAATGAATGTAGTAGTAATATAGGAGTGAATGGTGGTCAGTCATGTTGTTATTCACAGGACTACTAACCTGGCCGTTGTGCAGTTCGTCACAGCGGGGATCAGTCTCAGTTGCCCTGCCCTGTCTGTGTTGTATTTGTCCAGGTCCACCACCTTCAGACCTTTTGACATCTGCAGAATCCTGGCCAGAGCTGAACACAGGGTCTCAGAGAGTTTCTTCCCTGATCTGCACTCTGACTCCAGGTACTGTTGGATCGCCTGACTTAGTGACGGGTCGTTCAACTCCATCAGACAGTGGAAGATGTTGATACATTTGTCTGGAAATAGGATGACATCATTCATCTTTTTCAGGTTGTTGATGGCTCTCTGGATCTCCTCTGGATTGTTCTGTTCCTCACCCAGCAGAGGTCCTAACCGACTTTGGTTGGATTGCAGTGAGAGACCATGAAGGAAGCGAACAAAGAGGTCCAGGTGTCCACTTTCACTCTTCAGGGATTTTGTCATAGCAGCCTTCAGAAAGTCAGCCAGGGAACTGTCACTGGTGTAATCATCTTCCAGGAATTCCTTCAAGACCATTGTGTTCCTCTGAGTGAAACAGTGGAACAGGTAGACTGCAGCCAGAAACTCTTGAATGCTCAGATGAGTGAAGCAGTAGACCGGTTTTGCGAAGAATACATCGTCTTCTTTGAAGAAGGTTGTGCAAAAGCCTGACTTGGAGATTTCGTTCACATCCAGGCCAAACTTTTTCAGGTCATCCTCATAGAAAATTATTTTGCCTTCGTTAAGATGGCTAAACGCCAGCTTTCCCAGCTTTAGCAGAACTTTTCCTGCATCTTTTATGAGCTCATTTTTGTCTGCATTGCCTCGTGAAGGATCCTTCATCCGTTGTATCTCACCCATCAGGAAGTTGCAGTACAGCTCAACCAGGGTTTTTGGCAGCTTGCTTGTCGTCCTCATGACAGTAGCAAGGATCCAACAGAACACTGGAGTTTCACACATGCTGTGGAGCATCTTTGATGCCTTGATGTGCGAGTAGATGGAGCTGGCCTTGTTCTCATCATTAATGCTCTTAGTAAAGAACTCTTTCTTCTGGTCATCTCTGATGAACCCTTGCACTTCTGTGAGCCTGTCATAACATGTCTTTGGAAGACGTTTCTCTGTGACTGCTGCAGGTCGTGAAGTTATCCAGATGTGAGCAGAGGGGAGCAGCTCTCCCTTGATGAGGTTTACAAGCAGATGTTCCACTGGGTACGATTCCACCACATGCATGATGCCAAAATCCGTTTCGAAATCCAGCGGAAGAATGTTTTCGTCATACCCATCCATAATGATCTGGACTTTGAAGGGGCTCTTGTTGTAGTCGGCTGACTTTTGCAATTCCTCGAAGATGTCATTGAGAACTTCTTTCTCAATAATTTTGGTTTCCTTGATGCAGTGGTGCATTAGCTGGGCCAAAGTAAATTTCTGTCCTTTAAGCAAATTTAACTGGCGGAACTTGAGAGGGAACACGAGGTGTGGACCTTTGGCGAAAAGTTTCTTCGCCCAGTCAGACAAATACTTTAGCACAAGGAATGTTTTTCCAATTCCTGCATGGCCAGTGGTGACGGCTGATCTTAGGTCTCTTCCAGAGTGGTCTTTGTGAATATCTTCGGGTTGGATTTTTTTTCCATCCCCTGGCTTCTTCATCTCTGTCTTTCTGGCCTCATGGTGACTGTGGATGTCTGTGTTTTTTATGTCTAAATTATGGAGCGAGACAAAGACCTTTTCAACCTGAACCCCAGACTCTGTGCTCAATTTGGAAAATCTAGAAGTACTAATGTCCATCATGTTGTCTTGAAGCTGGTTTGCATAGTAAGTAATGGGACGCCCTTTCACCAGTGGACCTGTTGTAAACAAGCAATTTAGTGTTTAAGAGAGAGACAGACAGACACAATACATATTACCAATAACACTAGGTAAATAGAGAGTTTTTAAAATGTTCTGCAAAGCACTTTGTAACACGATTTTGAAAAGTGATGCAATTTAACTATTTAACTAAACAACACTCACCTGAGGTTTCTGAAGTGTCCACAGCTCTCCTATAAAACACAGACCCAGTAAAAATAGATGAAGAAAGAAAATAGTGTGTGTACATAGTGTGTGTGTGTGTGTGTGTGTGTGTGTGTGTGTGTGTGTGTGTGTGTGTGTGTGTGTGTGTGTGTGTGTGTGTGTGTGTGTGTGTGTGTGTGTGTGTGTGTGTGTGTGTGTGTGTGTGTGTGTGTGCGTGCGCGCGCGCGCGCGTGCATTTGGGTCTACTTACAGCTCATCAAGGAGAGACTTCTGATGTTTTTCTAGACCTTTGTAGAAAAGATTTTTGGCTTTTGTATTGTTCAGCAGTCCGAGGAGTTCCCTCATCTTCTCCTGAGGGGTAATCTTAGACCTCACGTTAGCGTAGCCCTCTGGGTGGATGGCGCCATTCTGACGGAGCATGTCCAGGATGGGATCGACATTGCTCACTTTCTGAATGAGCTCTGACCAGTGTTGGTCGACAAAATGTTTCTCTGAAGAGAGGGGAATGAAAATGGAGTGGGTGTTGATACTCTATTGGCAAGCACAAATAAACACACTACGCTTTAAAATGTGAATTCATTCTCTGCTAATGGGACATTAGCAAGTGTTTGTATGCACCTATCTCTGTTGCGGTTACACACTGCATGTACCGGTAAGCGGTGTGAACAATTGATATAGTCAGCTCACCTTTGGCTTTAGAGACTCCTACACTTGGGGATGTTGAACTTGACATTGGTGTGTCAGCTACTGTACCTACAAATGTTTGCATATTGTTGCATTAGAAAAGACAAAATACTTTACATAGCTCTATTATTTTATTGTGACATTAACTCCTTAACTGATCAGGCAAAAAGCTAGTCTTGTTCCCATTGGGCTCAATAGTAACAAAATGATTTATAGAAAATCCTCTGTTATGAATTTGTGCAAACCAATGGTATCCAAAGACAGCTTGAGGTGTCCACTTTAAGGGAAAAAATAGCCCAACTCGATAATATGTTTTCTTTTTTTTATATAAATTGTACAAAAGGGCCCTGTTGTTCACACTGGCGTTTCCTCCAGGACTAGTTATGAAATAATCAGGTTTAAAGTTTTATCTTTCATATAACTTTTTTCTGCTTCAAGTAGATGCCTATACCATTTTAAAGATCAGGTGGTTGGCTACAATTAAAAAAAAAAAAAAAGACAAACTTTCTGACATGTGCCAGTGTGGAGATGGCGCCATCTAAAGGTAGCATGCAAAAAGTACAACACGCGTTTTCGCGTGGGAAACAGGGGACAGAATATTACATCACGCTTTTTCGCGTGGGAAAACGGTAAAGGTGACATTAATCATTGCTATAGTGTGTGTGTTCCGTACTAGAGCTAAACAGCTCCATACTATATTGTGATAGTAATAATCGCTATAAAGGACAATGTATTGCGAGCTTGTAAATATGCTATTTGTGGCTATACTGTTCAACCCAGAATAAGGAAGCTAGGGCATCAGTATGTTGAGGACATCCATTCATACCATCAGCCTTAGAGACCTCTCCACTTGTTGACGCTGAACTTGCTGGGTCAGTGTCTGTAGCTACATGCTGGTCTGATGTCACAGCTATTGTTGAGAAATACAACAGACATGGTACATTTAAAAATGCAAATTAATTCCATCTCTCTGTTAATGGGATATTAGCAAGTGTTTGTATGCACCTATCTCTGTTGAGGTTTTACATTACAGGTTAATGGTTGAAGTACTGTATTAATATATATAGTTAGCTCACCTTTCACTTTAGAGACTCCTACACTTGTGGATGTTGAACTGGACATTGTTGGGTCAGCTTCTGTTCCTACAAATGTTTGTATATTGTTGCATTAGAACAGACAACAGACCTTAAATAGTCCTACATTGTGACTGGGAGGGCGGTTAACCAGGCTATGTAATCATTGCTACAGAGGTTTTCTTCAGTTAGCTCTATACTGTGACAATATATTGCTTTACAAATAACGAGCACTTCCAAACTCTGACAGAATTATAACCAAAAGCAGGGCATCTCTTGACAGAAAGTAACTCATAATGTTTCTATGGTGGATTTCATTGAGTTTCAGTTTACCATTGTTTAATGTAATTAGGTAGGACCTTTCTGCCTGGATGTACGGGCTGTATGGGCTGTCAAGGCCAGGAAGTAGTTTCTGTCACTCAGTACACGTTCCTGCATAACTTACAGGTATTATGATGTTGGTCTGGAGGCCTCCTTTAAGGTACACTTGTTTTTTCCTCATAAAAGCAACATCTATTGATGTTTTTGGCAGGCATTTTTTAGACTTAGTCAGTCTTAGCCTTTTGGGCAAAATTTTGACCCTTTATAGTTTTATACGACAAAAACAACACCGCGTTCATTGGCAATGGAAGCCAGGACATGATGTTGCATATAGCTGCTCCAAATCAACACAAGGAGGAAACTTTGAGTCGTTTCATCTGCCTGTGTGAACGCACCAAAGTGCCAAGCAAACAAGCACAAGAAACCGTGGGACCCATATGGAAAATAATTTATATGCGAACTGAGAATAAAGTTAATACTATACTATAGATCCATACTACTTCTTTGTAAAACAAATGTGAAACATACAGTATATAATGTTTTATTCATATGAATATGACATGCAAAACAGATATAAGATCCATAGTATTTTTCTTCTAAAGCGGCTTGTATGAAACGTGCCGCTTTCGGGTTTTTTTTTTTCCATATGGGGACAAACAACACACAACAGTGAAATACAGACAGTACATCATCTAATAATAACAATCAAGAATAACAATAACAACATAATAATAATAATAATAACATCAAGAACTGCATCTATTCTACAGCAGAGTACAAAGGAAAAATAGACTCACACTCGCAAGCACGCACGTGCACCCACCCACACACCCACACACCACACACACACACACACACACACACACACACACACACACACACACACACACACACACACACACACACACCTTGGCATTCTGCCTCGCTGTTCTCCTGTGCTCTTCCTCTCTCCTCTTCCTTGTGATGGGAAGAGTGGGCGGGGCCGGCTGTGTCTTCTGTCCAATCAGGTCGTCTCTTCTTGGTGGAGACTTTGGGTCTTCTTCGTTTCCTCTTCATGGTGCTCGCTGTTTATTACATTTCATAAAATAATTAATCACTGGTTGTGGAATAATAATGTCAGAGACAGAGTTAAGTAAGCAGCGTTCACTTCATGGGCACTCCCATGGCAGCTCTTCTACTGTATATATTTGAGAATGAATCGGAAGTAGGCAACATCCCAGCTTTAATGATCTTAAACCCTTTATTTTTTGATTGTTTTGTTACTGTTACTTTAGTCGTTACAATACTTTAACCCTAGACGGCCTAGTGTTGCTTTTTAAGCAACATTAACCCTTTAATTATTTAAAAAATGTTATTATTTTTTGTTGTTTTTACGGCCGAGTGTTGCTTTTTTAGCAACATTAACCCTTTAATTATTTAAAAAATGTTATTGTTATTTTTCGTTTTTTTTTTTTTTACATAAATATCATGGTTGATGTTCATTGTTTAGTACTTCATTGCGATTGGTCATGATGTTTGCATAGCAATACTCCCCACAGAGGCTGCAATTAGCCTCTTCAATTAATCTCTGGGCTGCAATTTTTAACCTTTGACCTTTAGCCTTTACTCTAATAAAACTAAGTAAAATTCATTTTATTAAAAATATCTCCCAAGCCCCAAAATATTTTTTGAATTTATTATAATTAATTAATTAATTAGCCTTGGAGGGTTGACCAGTTGACATGTTGCACACATAAAACAGCTCTTATTTGCACCATCCTTGGTGAAAACAATTTCCAACTCGAGTTTGTCCGTAATCAGTTTCTGTGTGTATCCACACTCGAGCTTGTGTCCGCTTGTGTTTTCAACTCAGAAGTAACATCACTTCCTGTATTGTTTTGTTTTTCTTTTGACTGGTGGTGGATGGAAAGTGAACAGGGGTGGATCTAGTCATGGGTATGGGGGGGCAATGCCCCCCTAAATGCCCAGTCTGCCCCACCAAACATGATGGCATGCAAAACAACCCAAAGTGCTAAAGTGCTTATATTGTGCTTATATTTCAAATGATTTGAAACACTACTTCTGCTACTAACTAACTACAGCTGTGTCACCACTAAACCAACAGCATTTCATCATTGAAAACAGAAAACTCTGAGTCAGACCTTTAGCTTTATGCATGCTGCGTGTCTGTTGCCACTTCAACAACAACTGATGTTATCATTGATGCTTAGTTGCCCAATAAAAGTCCTGTAACTGAAAATGGTATGGGTGCGACGTCATCGCTTGCATTTCCTGCAACGGGAAGCTTTTCCGGGAAAGCTGACCATCGCTGCACTCTCAAACATGGATGGAGCTTAATTTACATCCACCACCAGCCTAAAAAAAAACGTCACGACGTCAAATCAAAATTGAACACAAGCGGTCACGAGCTGGAGAGTGGATAGTGTTTCTCTCCCTATTTTGCAACTCTGTCCATACTCTTATGGTTGTGGGTGTGTCTAACCTGGCATTGCCTCTGGTGAGAGCGTCTGCTTGGCGACTATGAGCTGGTCATAGCTGGCTGGAGGCTGCAGAGGGTGCTTCTGGGAGCAGTGCTGCAGCAGCTGACCACGGCTGGGGGAGAACAGGTTGCACAGCCTGCACATGAACATTACGCCACCTGGAGACCAGAGGGGGAATTACATTTAGATTATATAATTAGAACAAGAGGTTACACAGCCTGCACAGAAGTACACAAGGAAGCTTAGCGGATGTGGTCACGTGGCTGGGCTGCACCGTGGCCCTTTCATCCATCCACTTTCATGATGGACCAAACTGCACCCGGAAGTCTGGCAGAATGCATTAGAGGTCATGACCGAAAGAACAAGCGGCCGAAATGAGTTTTCTCCGGCGGGTGGCTGGCATCTCCCTTGGAGATAGGGTGAGAAGTTCAGTCACTCGGGAGAGACTCAGAGTAGAGCCGCTGCTCCTTCGCCTGGAAAGGAGCCAGCTGAGGTGGTTCGGGCATCTGGTTAGGATGCCTCTCGAGTGTCTCCCTAGGGAGGTCCTCGAGGCACGTCCCACTGGGAGGAGACCCCGGGGCAGACCAAGGACCAGATGGAGGGATTACATCGACTCTCTGGCCTTGGATCGCCTCGGGATCCCCCAGGAGGAGGTTGCTAATGTTGCTTTGGACGTCTGGAGCTATCTGGTGTAGCTGTTGCCCCCGCGACCCAACCGCAAAAGCAAAAGCAGATGAACATGGATGGATAGTTCAGATGTTTTTGGAGAGTCCCGTGGTGGGAGTTCTGGTTTTGGTGAAATATGAAGTAATTCAGGTCAATTTGTGGGGGTCACTGGGGCCACACATTAAAAGTAAATTAACCCAACAAAAGTAATAATAGCACATGCTTCAATATTTTTTGACCCGTCTATGACATGGAACTATGTTTATTGTGTCTATATGCCCAAAAAGTAGTTCCATGTGATAGAGGCAAAAATGAATGAAGGATTTACTTTTGCTGCAATCTTTTGTAAAGGTAATCACTTTCAACAGAACACATGTGACACATTATTGCTGTGTTGCTGTTTGTAATGGTAATTACAAATTACCATTACATTACATTGTAATGGTAATTACAAACAGATTGGAACAAATTTTAGGCCCAATCTGGCCCTAAACTGTCGGGTTTGGGCAGAAATTGAGAATGTGAAATGTGAAAATGTGAAATGTGAAGTGAAATGCCAATCAGCACCAACTTCATAATAGGTAAATACAGAAAAATAGCATTATATTTATATAACATAATATTATTTTTACTACAATAAAATAATTCAATATTATTTCTATGGAGCCTCAAGGCTCAACCCGGCCCTACTGGTTAGTATAGATTTTAGGCCTAACCTGGTCCTAAAATGTCCGGTCGGTTTCGGACAGAGTTTGACAACAACAGTCACAAACTTTTATTTGAGTGGTGCAACCACCGCCACCAATGCAGAACACACACACACACACACACACACACACACACACACACACACACGGGTTAACTCTGTTAACCTGTTGTGATTCCAGAGGCAGTGAGAGGCAGAGGAAACTAGGAAACAGAAGTGTCCCCCAGCAGCAGGGTTGCGCAAGAGTCTGCTTCCTTCACAGAGGATGGGAAACACTCCATTCAGGGCCGTGGGAACATATACAGTAGCAAGAGGTGCTGAACTTTCAGTGGTGTACCTCACGAAATGTGCATGTGCTTTCACGTGCCTCGTACGTGCGTTTGCACACATTTTCACACTGAAATGTGGCTGTACATGCGTCATGTGCACATTTTCAAACTGAAACGTAGAGTACTTTCCCTTTCAGTTAGAGCAGTGGTTAAAATGCTGCATTAATACTAGCGTCGTTATCCAAGACTCTTTACATACAGTATAGATTATGTCTCGCATTCACCCATTAACCTGCATCGATGGCAGCGGAAACCATGCAAGGCAACCAACCAGCACATCGAGAGCAATTCAGGTTTCAGTGTCTTGCTCAAGGACAATTCGCCACCAACTTTGTGGGAGCCCGGGTTTCGAACCAGCAACCTTGAGGTGAACATCCGGCCACTCTACTCCTTATCCACTGCTGCCTCATGGTTCTCTCTCAAACAGTCTGTTCCGAGTAGCAATAGCTAAATGGAGAGTTGGTCAATTTGTTTTCAAAATTTAAGAATTAAGTTACAGTTCGATCTCAATGAATTAGAATATTGTGTTGAAGTTCATTTTCATCCATAATATAATTAAAATAGTGAAACTTTCATATGTTCCCAATCCATTGCCAAGTATTTACCTTTTTTGTTTGTTTTAATCTTGATACAGCTCATTAAAACCCCAAAATCCTATTTGATTAATTAGAATAAGTTATTTATTTTAAACAAAAAATCCTGACTATATGAAAAATATATTAATGTATGCAGTTACAATTATTGGGTGGTTGGGTGTTATGTTTTGCTTTGATAACAGCCATTTTCTTCCAATAAACATTAACCTTTGTTTTCCTATTTATTCTTGCTCTGTGTGTGTGACACCACATGTGTACATAATTCAACTGTAATATTGGTTATTGTCATGCACAGCAGTCACTCTTTCCTTTGCAACTGTATCAGAGTTCAACCTCTGATATGGTAACCACTGTTGCCAACTGCCAAAATCCAAAATGCACTAGAATGCGCTAGATATGCTTGCCTGGAAGGTGTGTAGACTTGGGATAATTCAAATGAATATTTTTAACTCTTGAGTTTCATTTTTCATGCTCTCAAAGAGTTACAGCTAGTTAACCAACTGACCACTGGTTGAAAACCACTGTCATAGGAGAAAAATGGTGAAAAAAAACAAGGGTTTCATCTCTGGCACTTGTCAGATGATTTTGCCCCAACTCACCAGCAAAAAAGCACTAGATTTTCTGCCAGGAGCGTTTCACTAATTTTGGCACTAGGGGGTCTGGAAAAAAGCTAAATATAGTGACAAATGTACCAAGTTGGCAACACTGATTGTAACAACTGTCTGACTGCAGCTGTGTTCGCCTTTGATCTCTGTGCTCTCAGCATGTCCCACTAAATGCATGGATTTGAACTTACTACACATGCAGTCACAGTGGCGCACAAACTTTATCTCCACACTTAATCCGCCCCTGTGCTAGTGACTGTCCTGTTTCTGGTTTCGCATTACGCACATTTTTTTTTTTCATATTAAGCACCTTGCCATCGATGTGTAGCCTTGCTATGTCTTTTGTATGAGCACTGCACATTATAGGTGCAACGTATTTGAGCGTGCTCACTGCTCATGCATCACCACCCGCGCCCCACCTCCCCTGGGAAACACCGATTTTTACACAATATTCTAATTCATTGAGATGGACCTGGATTATTAAACATGTGCATTACTTAATTTATAATTAGAAAATTTGTAGAAAGATTCATAATATGTACTTAAGTGCACCATTTACAATTTAGGCAGATGCTCTTAATCCAGAGCGACCTACCAGGAGACCCACCTTTAAGGTACTTGAGTATTTGCAAATTTCCCAATACCTTTTCTTCACCTCCACTACAAACTCAAAAGGAAAATATTGTACTTTTATTCTAATACATGTATTTAAAAACTTACTAGTTATATGTATACATTTTGATTATTATTAGAAAACATACATAACCCCCTCAAAAGCCCTACATTTTGGCCATTATTTTTTAAAATAGTCATTCTACAAGCTCACAATGCATCACTACTTTGAAATGAAATGAGACATTATGCATGAGTAGTAGTACATTTACTTTTGTTAAGTACATTTTAAACCAATGCTTTTGTACATTTAATCGAATTGATCTTGTGAAATAGTAAAAGATCTAATCAATTTCATGTGAATACCCCAGACAGTTTATACGTTGCTTAGATAAGTATTAAGGATATTTGATATTCCTTGTATACCTCACCACCTTCCTATACAAACCCAATATAACTTATAGATTCACCAAAAATACCTCACCTTTTGACTATCAGTCACCAGAAAAAAACAGAGCCCCCCACCCTAATAGTTGAGGGGGAAAATGTAGAAGCCTCTGCTCCACACAGGTGAGCAAGAAAGAATGAAACAATATTTAAACAATAAATTAAAATATTGAATGAAAAGGCACAGCCGCTTCACTCACTTCTTAATTGTCTGCTAAAACAGCCAACTCCACCACGATTTGGTAACGATTCCCTGATGCATTGGTCAAATACCTCATAAAACGTCACAGTGAACATGAACGTCTCAACTGTATCTACAATGGCATTCTTCCTACATCAACATGTCCTTTCAGATATCATCATTCCTACCTGATCAGCAAATCCTCAGTGAGAAGTGTCGTTCCAGATGGTTTCTCAGAGGCTGCAACAGACTGACCTGCAATCTGAACATATATGAACACATCGCATGATGGTGTCACAACAATATAGGTACTGTAGAGGTGAAAGAGGGAGGTTGTCTTTGCAATTAGTTAACGTCTGGGTGCAGGAGGGGAGAGATCATTTTGCGACTGCGGCACACAAAAATGTTGCATCCATTGTGGCATTTTTTGTCACAATGGATGCTAAACTGGTCGTGGCATTTTTTAATGGTCACAACCTTTTTCTACCTTTTTATAAAAAATAAAATCAGGACACTTTTCTAAATCGGTCGCCATGTTCCTAAAACCGTCAATGAGTTAGGTTAGGTTTCATCGTGAGTTTACATTTACGGCTAAGGTTAGGGTTTGGGAAAAATGTTGCGACCTTTTTAACAGTAACATTTTTGTTTCCGTTTGTAAAACGTTTGTGACAGTTTGGGGGGAAAAAAGTTGTAAAAATGTGGCAGCAGTTTGGGAAAAACCTATAAAAAGGTTGCGACCGGGTTAGCATGCTTCACAACCTTTTTAAAAAAACGATCGCGACCTAGATTGAGGTCACAAAATGATCTCGCTGTCTCTTTCTGGCTACGCATGCATGTGTGTCTGTGCATGCGTGCACACCGGTAAGCTTTCAAAGCCTTTCACAAGGCTTATTTCAACTTTCAGATCTGCTATTTCTACGTCTTGTTTCCCCTCCAGCATAGTGTAGATCCTCTGCTGTGTGGTTAACCTACAGTCTGGTCCCTGCAGCGCCGTGGGAACACTCTGACAGCTGGAGGTGTGCACCTCCGCAAAATGTCTGGAAACGTGTGAAAATGCACGTAGGAGACACGTGCACAAAGTGTTTTGTTTTTACTTTCACTCTCCATGTGTGACAATTGTGCAGACATCACATGATATCAGTGTTGTGCAGTGTTGTGCGCGTGCGTGCGTGCGTGCGTGCGTGCGTGCGTGCGTGCGCGCGCGCACGCACGCACGCACGCACGCACGCACACACACACACACACACACACACACACACACACACACACACACACACACACACACACACACACACACACACACACACACACACACACACACACACACACACACACACACACACACACACACACACACACACACACACACACACACACACACACACACACACACACACACACACACACACACACACACACACACACACAATTTGATATGTCACACTATGTTACTTAAATACATACAATACAATAATTAATACAATACAATAATTAAATGAAAAAATATATATATTGCATTAAAAATGCAATATTGTCCGGACAAAAAAAAAAAAAAACGTGTGTGTGTGTGTCCATAGGGTCCCTAGAACAGAAAAAAACATGGTTTACAAGCATCTTCACGAAACTAAACAACAAAGTGAACGGCATTGAGAAACACTCTGATAGGGAAAACAAATTTAAAATTCAAAACATTTATTTTTATAATATAGTTTCATATGAAACCAAAGGACCTAAAGACGCATATATACACGTCCTTGGCACAAAAGTAACTAAGTCAACATAAGTTACGTTTCACACACTACAGTAAAGGTCTCAAAAATTAAGGACCGGCCCTAACTGGGCCCTAGCTGATCAGGCGCGAGACCAGAGACATTTGCGCCGAGACAGTGACAATACCAAGACAAATTGCGGGTGAAACCGAGACCAGACCACGAGACAAATGAGGTGCAGAGTAACAAGACAATTGAAGGCGAGACCAAAACAAGACAGAGACAACTAAATTTTGCCTTGAGACTGGACTCGAGACGAGACAATGTCTCGAAAACTACAACACTATGTCTTACGCAGAACATCCAGGGAGTACGGTGGAGACCGTCGACCTCCATGTGTGTCTGTGAGCTGACAGAGGTACTGTCCAGAGTCTGCGGCAGACACATTGTCCTTCACCAGCTGAGGACCAGTGGAGACAGGTGTGATTCCTCCGTCTCTGAACCAGGCGTAGGAGACAGGTGTGACGTAGGAGCGTACCGGTGGCTCTGCTTCGCTGCTGCAGCTCAGAGTCACCCTGCTGCCCTCAACAACGCCCCCTGCTGGACTCACCGATACCGACGGCTTGACTGGAGGCTCTGTGGAGGAATAAAGACACCACATATTACAATTACATACCGCTTACCCAGCGACACGGGGGGTATGAGGGGACATAGCTGTAAAATGTGCTCCCTCAGTTTATGATGTAAAGTTACAAAAATGTAAAATATATGATATATATATTTGCAATACTTGTAATCAGGGGTGTAGTGGAGGGGGGGTGTGGGGGGGGCGGCGTCCCCCAACTTCTCACATCTAAAATATCTTTGGGGCAAAAGTAGGCCTATTTTGTCTTGTCATTTACTTTAATATGGATACAATTAGGCATTGTAAACAATCTTTCTTAATATGCTCTACTTGTTTTAATAGCGTGTCTGTGTGTGTTGCGCAGGTGCATGCACGTGTCTTAACGGGGAATTCCACTCATTTTCAATAATTTACTATGTACCTTAGAGATGTTGTGTGGACATGGTAAAAAAAGTGCCCCCATTCTGTGTTTCCTAGAAATGGAGGTCTGAAAAAAAAATCATTAGTATGGTTAAACACATCTTGATGACATCATCAAGATGTGTTTCACCATGTTAATGAGTTTCCTTTTTTCTGAGAGTGTACAAATGGAACCAAATGGACCCGCTAGGGTCCATTTGGTTCACATTTGTACACTCTCAGAAAAAAATGAAAATGGGTGGAATTCCCCTTTAAGAGGCGTCCCCCCCACTTCTAAAAGTCCCACTACAACACTGCTTGTAATGGATATGGCAATAACAGTATGAAACGCACGATTTCCCCCTCAGTAATAGAGCATCAGCAGCCAGCCAGCACCACAGATTTATTTAATGAGTCTAGGCTACACCAACCATGGTGACTGGTGTCCGGGAAAAGCAAAAGCGTTTTTGTTATATAAAAATGTGAGCGGCGCTACATGAACAAAAAGTAACAACACTTTAGTCATTCCCTTAGTCATTCCATTCTGCAGCCAGGACTGACATACCGGCAGGCAGACAGTATACAGTAGATTAGTGTTGTCCAACTTTAACCGGTGATGAAGTTATTAGCCCTCCCTCTGGTGTGTGACTTCAGCCAATCGACACCATTTGATTGCTTATCAGGAAGTGGTTTGGGGACAAGGAACTTCTCACTTCACTAGCATGTGGCCCAGTGGCGTTTCTAAGCAATTTGGAGCCCTAGGCAAGATCTATCGGAGGTCATTTTACTGCAGTCGAGTTCACTCAGTCAATTCACACATTCCTTTCCATGTTAATACCTTTCTCTTAGGTCTGTACTTGGTAACAGGGGCTGATGTAACATTCAACATGCCTGATGAAGACCTGAACAGGTCGAAACGTCGCTGCCTGTAACCCTTGTCGCTAAATAAAGCCTGGAGCACTTTAAAGTGAGTTGCGAGCCCCTTCTCTCTTTTTTGTCCACGTTTACTGTGTTTTTGCAGTTTTTTTGGGCTCAGCACCAGTTAGGGATGTGCGTTACCTTTTTTTAAAACTTTGCGGATGTAACATTTCCCAATTGGGGGGGGGGGGGGGGGGGGGGGGGGCGGAGAAAACGGTATGGGGCCATTTTCACTTACAGGACTTTTATTAGGCAAGTAAAGCATCAATAATAACATCAGTTGTTGTTGAAGCTGCAACAGACATGCTAAAGGTCTGACTCAGAGTTTTCTGTTTTCAATGATGAAATGCTGTTGGTTTAGTGGTGCCACAACTGTAGTTAGTTAGTAGCAGTAGCAGTGTTTCAAATCATTTCAATATAAGCACTTTAATTTGAAATATCTCGGGTTGTTTTGACTGCCATCATGTTTGGTGGGGCAGTCGGGGCATTTAGGGGGGCATTGCCCGCCCCCATGCCGATACCTAGTTCCGCCCCTGCTTGGTAATGTTGTATCGATATAACATAAAATGAACACATACTGTATGTCCGATACCCAGATCGAGTGCCACAAGTATCTTTGTTGAAGTTGAATTTAGTTACCTGAACAGATCAGCTCATAACCATAGTCGGCAGTATTATACCCTGTCGTTCCACATTCCCTCAGTAGAGATTCTGATCCAACACAGGAAGTTAGAATCTGCCATACAGGTTGATCTGCAGGAAGATCTCTCAGTTTTTTAGAGACAGCAGAGCCACAGCCCAGCTGTCTGCACACTACAGATGAGGACTGACGCTTCCAGGAATAAAAATACACTGGTCTCCATTGGTTCTGGACTTTCACCTGCGCTATACCGGCACAGCGACTGGCTCCTCCCACCAACCTGACATCACCAGGCTCTGGAACAGACAATACAAGTTACTCAGACAGACAGAGCTGCCAACCACCTGCAGGGGTTGACACTAAGGTCTCCAAAAGTCAGGTTCTACTTGCCCTCAGGTCATGGTCACTTGCGCCCCAAAAATATATTGTAAATTTTGCGTTTAAGTTTACTTCCTACTTGGGTGCTTTCCCTGAGAGGGTTCCAGGTGGTCCCCAGCTAAGTTGGTTAACCAGATGTAACTCTTGAGAGTGTAAAAATGAAACCAAATGGACCCTTGGCTTGCGGATCCATTTGGTTTCATTTTTACACTCTCAAGAGTTAAAATTCATCATCTTAATTAGCCCATAGTGGTCACAGACCCAGTGGTCCCTGACCCCAGCAAAATGATAGTTTGGAACCAAATGAACCTGGGAGAGAGATGGGTAGAGATAGCTAGAAAGCAGGGAAAGACACAGAGGCAGAGTGCAATGACTACCTTCAAGACAAATTGTATCTTGTGTTGTGTTATAGCGCACTAAGTCGCACACTTGCCCGATCGGGCAACCAGGTAGCAGTCTTCACTTGCCCCACCATTTTTTTTTACTTGCCCCAGGCAAGCGGGCAAGTGTTAGTGTCAAGCCCTGACCTGCCCAATATACCAAGACATCAGAGACACATACTTCCCACAATTTACACACACTCAGTTCTAAACTATGACCGATGATGAATAACTCCCATACCTATTGAGAAAAATACAACAGTGAGCAAGATTTGTGAGCTGTTGTGACAAAAGATGATTTGGCAGTGGAATACAAAGGGAGTCTACAAGCCATATGGGGCCAATCTGGTGCGACAGAGGTAGCCTGGCCCCGCCCGCCCCAGCTACGTCATCACAACGAATTGTGCTTAAACATCTGGGTCTGGTCTCGCACCCATTGACTATCATTACAAAGAACTCAATCGCTGAGTTGTTGATTTTCAAAGTTGGAGACCAATCAAATGGCTGCGTTTGAGTAATCCCACCTCACGTCTCCTGATTGCGCTCCTGATTGGTGCGCTGATGGCTAGTGATTGGTTAGAGGAATCTGTCTGTCAAACAGACAACCTACGTCACGAGATTCCAATCAGAGAGTCCCAGACTCTCCTTCGTGGAGAGTTTGGCAGGATCCAGGCAACATCAGAGGTGCCTCTATTAGTTGCCTCTAGTAACTTTAAATGATTTTTATGTTTTACCTGAGCAGGTGAGTCCAACAGCCTTGTCAGGTGAGCAGGTGTTTCTAGTTGAGTTTGAGGTTCTACAGTCCTGGAGATCAGACTCACTGCCTTCACACTGGAACTCTTTGGTCCCCATCGGAGCCTGGCCTTCTCCATAGAGCGCCCCCTGGAGGACCAGAGGAGCCCCGCAGTCCAGCTGCCTGCAGACCACTTCTGCATCCTGCTGGTCAAAGTCACCTTCACACACTGGGAGCCACGACTGGTCAGACTTCACCTCCACTCTGCCTGAACACTGACTAGAGCCATTCACCAACCTGACTGACCCTGGAGAGAGAGAGAGAGAGAGAGAGAGAGAGAGAGACAGACAGACAGACAGACAGAGAGACAGACAGACAGACAGACACAATAAGGGAAAGTTATGAAAATCTGGGAACTAAATTGTTAGCAAGAAATGTCTTGGATTGTGTCTTGGAATGTCTTGGAATGGTAAAAATCATAAAAAAAACCACGTCAAAGTTGGGGTACTAGTCACGACCTATGGTATAGAAGGCAAAATATGCAAAATGTCATGCTGTTTCATGGAGCATGATATATGCCTAACTGGGTGTTTTCATGATGCTGAACCCATTGCCAATGCTTGGAATGGATTTTGCAAAAGAAAATTAGAAATTTCACAAACCAGCTCATAAAAACTTATATTAAAAAAAGAACAACAATTTTTTGCGTTCGCATGAGGGTCAAAAGTTCAGGTACAGTTAATTTTCACTCATTGACACACAAATGGGCATAGCCCTTGCCCAAATGTGCTGACAAAGCACATTTATGAAGACAGGTATGTCTGTTTTAAGCCACAGTAATTACAGTGTAGTATAATTACTTATAATATAACTTCTTATAATATAAAAGTCATATTGTTACCTGAACAGATCAGCTCCATACTGGCAAAGTCGGGACTGAACGTCAATTCTCCACATTCCCTCAGTAGAGTTTCATTTCCAACGCAGTTGGTATGAAGCACCCACACAGATCGGTATCTATCACCATATTTATTATGTGTAGAAATTTCAGAGCCACAGCCCAGCTGTCTGCACACTACAGATGATGACTGATGGTTCCAGTCAGAATGGTACACTGGTCTCCATTCATCCTCGTAGTTCACCTCCACTGTACCTGCACAGTGTCTGCTTCTTCCCACCAACCTGACATCACCAGGCCCTGTAAACACAACACTTTAACATGAAGCAATATTTACTGTGTTCATAAATACAATAAACAGTTTAACATGAAGTAATGTTTACTGCATAATATTCATATTTAAAGGTATTATAGGCTACTTTAGTGTGTACAAATTCTGTGTGTGTAAACCAATTTGAATCTAACTCCACCTCAGCTCCACTCTATTGGCTCATTATAAAACCGCTGGAGATTGTTGATTGGCTAAAAAGGCCGCCTCAGAACCCCCTCCCCTCCACACACTAGCACGGCCTTGTCACGAGGCCAACGTCAATTATGTTGTAATTAAGTTGTGGACCATCTGCAGGGCAAAGCAAGTGTCTTTCTGCAGGGAAACAGCATCAAAGTAGAAGCGGGGGGGAAAGGTAAACAATGTAGAATATACTGTATTTTGATTTTTGGCTAAAAAGTTGCCTATAATAACTTTAATACAATAAAAAGTGTAATATATGAGATATATAAAGTTGTGGGAGTTCAGGATTGAGGCCAAAATCATTTCAGGTTAGGCCAGGCTAACCACCAAGTAATATTTACTCTGATTACTAATACAATAAACAGTTTAACATGAAGGAATGTTTACTCTGATTATGAATACAATAGTATTCAAGTCATATTGAATGTGATTATATTTATAAATGTGTTTACCTGTTGTTGTTATTGTTGTCTGAAAAAGGCTGAAAGTCTGGAATGCTGCAGAGAAACATCATCCATTAAAGAGTTGCTGGAAATAAGTAGGTCTATTAAAGTAAACATACTAATACCACTATGTTTTAGTACTCTCATAGTATATACTGTATATATATTACACTTATCAAATGTCCCTGCAGATGACTCATCTAAAAGATCCAGAGACTCATTAGATTGAAACTCTGTTTATATTACTGTAGTATTAACTATTAATACTCACCAGGAAGTAGGAGAGATGTGGAGATTAACCACAGGAGGGACAACGCCATCCTGTCACACGCACACACACACACACACACACACACACACACACACACACACACACACACACACACACACACACACACACACACACACACACACACACACACACACACACACACACACACACACAAATATTTTAATTGAAATCTTGCCACAGATTTACTCACAACACCGTGGAAACAGATGTAATCACAACACCATGGACACATTTAATTACACCACCGTGGACACAGATTTACTCACACCACCATGTACAGATTTACTCACAACACCGTGGACACAGATTTAATCACAACACCGTGGACACAGATTTACTCACAACACCGTGGACACAGATTTACTCACAACACCATGGACACAGATTTACTCACAACACCGTGGACACAGATTTACTCACAACACCGTGGACACAGATTTACTCACAACACCGTGGACACAGATTTACTCACAACACCATGGACAGATTTACTCACAACACCGTGGACACAGATGTCTTACCTTCAATGTGTTTTCTTCCACTCGTCGATGGTGAATAATTAAAGAGCAGAAATGTTTAATGGTGTCTGTCGTGTTGATAATTGATGATAAAGACATCAATACATGCTTGAGTGACTGTTTACTTAATGTGGACTATAGACTGGCTCTGGATTGGTCAATACACCCCCCACCTCTCTCTATCTCTGACCGCTGGCACACTAGGCTAGGCTGAAAACTTGAAAACTCACACTCTGTATCACGTGATTGTTGTTTGGCTGTTAGTGGACGGAGACTACATTAACGTTGCTCCGAAGAAGGCTTTGTCCAAATCAGATGATTATCTATACTATATAACAGGAATATCTGCTCTAAAAGCAGAGCATTAGTGTGTTTTGGATGTGGCGATACACAACAAGTGACGTTAGAGAAATTCAAGTCAAGCAGAACCTGGCCAGACTCAGTTGTCAGCGACATTCAAAAGTTTAATGTTGCAATGAAAATGAAAGAAAATGAATATAGCCTATGGCAGGGGTTTTCAACCAGTGGTTCGGGGACCACCAGTGGTCCTTGAGAGGGTTCCAGGTGGACCCCAGTTAAAGGAGGGAAAGTTGTTTAACCAGATGTAACTCTTTGAGAGCGTAAAAATGAAACCAAATGGACCCTTGCAGGTCCATTTGGTCTCACACCTGTATACTCTGTATACAGGTGTTGTATACTGTATACTCCCCTCAGCCCTGCCTCTGCCACTCGGTGGCGCGCTGTGAGCTTGTAGAGCTGCTGTTTTTCCAATAGCTACAGTACAGCATAATGCTTAGAACACCAAAATCCGTACCTGTCCCGAACGGGAAGCCCCACCTTAATGCACCTTGACAAACTGACCCAAAACTACATAGAATTAAATTCAGAGGCACTTCTATCACTATCACACAAACACTAGACATTTATTTGATGTTATCAGTGTTTCAGAAATGCTTACAGAGCATAATAGGGATATTAAATGTCCAGCCGAAAACTAGACAAATTATAATGTACTTTTATATACATCAATGTTGTAACAAGAGCATTACAGTGTGTACAACTGATCCATTGTTTACGTCTTGTTTTTCCTTCTTACTTTTTTATCAAATAAAAAAGTAATACAAAGAACACGGCGGGGAGACAATAACAGTCACCAGGAACATACCCTGTGTTTTCTATAAGGCTAGCATCCATGATTAGAAGTGAAATTATCACCTACAGTTAAAGGACAACTTTGTTGTTGTTGTTTTTTTCCCCAATCAAGGTTCATGTTTTAGGTTGTTATTAGAGAATGTAAAAGATTGGTGTCAATTGTTTTATATTCTTTTAGCTATGAGAGGGGCCATCCGAACATGGTCCTACAAATTTTGTTTACACAAAGCGATTTTTAAAGCCATTTTTTAGTATATACTACGGTCCTAACAAACCTCAGGAAATTAATTATAAGTGGCCAGAAATTATCTACTGAATGGCAGTTTGTCACATTCAGTAGATCATTTCTGGCCACTTATAATTAATCAGAGCCTCTGGGTCATGCATAGCCTGACCTCAGTCTGAATTGTCATTTTGTTTCACTTCATTATTCAGACTGAACTCCCGCTCTACCACAGAGGTTTCTAGGACTGGCGTTACCAAAGCAGCAGTCTTAACAGTGATTGGTTCATACCAACCCATGAGAATATTGGGAAAGCAGACGACGTTGTGAACGAAGTGAGTGACAGGGCTGTTGGCCAATCAGGTGCTGGGATTGGATTTCCAACCGGCACAAACGGCCCCAAAGGCAGGGAAGCCAGTCCTTGAATCACAGGGGGAAAATAAGCTAGTATTTTTAAGGTGCTGATTCAGGGCTGAGCCAGGCTAGGTCATGCATGGAGTCACAAAAAATAAGTTTAGTGTTCTCGGGTTAACACACACTTAAAAACACATCTATAGCAAGAAAAGAGAAAACAGAAAGCCAACTATTAGGGCATGATGAGTTATGATTAGCTATGGATGAGTTATGGTTGATTTAAGTTATTATAGTCAACTTTAGTTATTATAGTCACTCTTATTGGCTCATTACAAAACTGCTGGAGACTTCTGTGCTGTGATTGGCCAAAAACGCCAACTCAGACCCCCACAACCCCTCCCCACACACACTAGCACCACCTTGTCATGAGCCCAACAGAATGTTTTTGTTGACAACACTAAAGTTCTGGACCGTCTGCAGGGCAATGCCAAGTGTCTGTCTGCAGGGAAACAACTGCAGCATCAAAGGAGAAGTGACATAGAGGGGGAAAAGCTAGCTAGATACTGTATACGGTACAGTAGCTACATACTTTATATATTTAGATTTGGGGCTAAAAGTAGCATAATACCTTTGTAAAACAGCTGGCAACAATGATTAGTATCATTGTTGAAGGCATTTAGTTACCTGAACAGATCAGCTCATAACTAAAGCTGGCAGTAGTATACCCAGTTGTTCCACATTCCCTCAGTAGAGATTCAGATCCAACACAGGGAGTTAGAATCCTCCATACTTCCTGATCTCTATAAACACTTATCAGTTTTTTAGAGACAGCAGAGCCACAGCCCAGCTGTCTACACACTACAGAAGATGACTGACGCTCCCATGGAAAAATATACACTGGTCTCCATTGATTCTCGACTTTCACCTCCACTATGCCGGAACAGCGACTGGCTCCTCCCACCAACCTGACGTCACCAGGCTCTGGAACAGAGAATACAATAAGCGTTAACACTTTTACTCCAAAAGCCGAGATACTCCACTTAGTTGATTGGTACAGTACAACACCACTTTGGGAGTTGCGTCCTGTATTTAATCCCAGTACAGTATGTTCTTATCAAGCTATGGATCATGGGCTTATTGGTTACTTAGTTTGAACCCAGACTTTTCTCGGTTACAGTACCAGTGTTCTCAGTCATTATTAATTATCAAACTAGATCAGCACTCGGTAAAGTGTATACTCGCACGTTGCGCTCAAGTAGGCCATGCTACTGCAGCAGGGCGAATCGGAAATGAACAAAAACAAACTCTTATTCCTCTGAAGTAATTACGTCACACTCCCTCCCCCAAACCATTAATCTGGTAATCTTGAGGGACGACCGATCGTTTTTTGCCTACCTAATCTACAGTATAAAGAGGATCAGTTTTTCAGATGCTCATTTTCTTAGTAATATTAATTATTAAGGTTTCATAATTACTTCATCATTACACCATCTCTCGAATTTCTCAATTGAAAGATATTTTATGCTAAAGTTTCCGTCTAAGCTTTCCAATTATTCTCAGCCACCATTGCGTCATGGTCCCTCCTCTCCTTTGGTCGTTCCAACCTTTTCAATTTCCGTTTCCACAAGCTCTCCTCATGCTCCTTGCCCCGCCCCTCTCCACGTTACGCTTAACTCTTTAGATCCCAATGACGATAAAACGAGTTGTAAACGAAGTAAACAAGCTTGTTTACAGATTCCATAAACCTAGAGACGAACTTTGTTTACTCACATTGATTATAATCCACTTTAATCCCGGCCGATGCTAACCGAATTAGCATCTTCGGCTAACGTTGGGATCACTCTCTCGTAAATAATGTCCAAAATGCGGGGGTGCACGCATGTGGTATTTAGGTTCCGAGTCTATTGTAGCAATCAGTGGCCAGGTTGAAGCTGAATTCACTTCAATATGATACATTTTGGCTTTCTAGCGTCGTAGCAATCCCTCCATACTGTGTGTAAGGGTGGATGGCCCTGTTGTTGTAATTCATCTGGAGGAAGTGACCTCATGGGGCCTGGCAATGATGCAATCGGCCGGGGTAACTCTTTAGTCACACTGAATATTGTGTGAAAAAATGCATACAACAGCTGTTTGTGATTTTTTGTTTTCAATCAATTTCTTAATGCATATAAATGGCACTCTGGACCAAATGGCGCTGCTACAGGCTGGCAAAATGGCACCCAAGGTGTTGCTGTAGAACTGTGTGTGTTTTACCTGAGCAGGTGAGTCCAACAGCCTTGTCAGGTGAGCAGGTGTTTCTAGTTGAGTTTGAGGTTCTACAGTCCTGGAGATCAGACTCACTGCCTTCACACTGGAACTCTTTGGTCCCCATCGGAGCCTGGCCTTCTCCATAGAGCGCCCCCTGGAGGACTGAAGGAGCCCCGCAGTCCAGTCGCCTACAGACCACCTCTGCATCCTGCTGGTCAAAGTCACCTTCACACACTGGGAGCCACGACTGGTCAGACTTCACCTCCACTCTGCCTGAACACTGACTAGAGCCATTCACCAACCTGACTGACCCTGGAGAGAGAGAGAGAGAGAGAGAGAGAGAGAGAGAGAGAGAGAGAGAGAGAGAGAGAGAGAGAGAGAGAGAGAGACAGAGAGAGAGACAGAGAGAGACTGAGAGACAGAGAGAGAGAGAGAGAGGATAAAGTAAACTTTATTCACCATGAGGGAAATTTGTCACCCCTGCTACAGCCATACATAAAAAACTGGATCAGCACTCACAAGAGTGCAAACCTGCACTTGCGCACAAGTAGGCCATGGCCTATTCGTGCATGAGTGGAGAGGACTAATACTCATGACTTCAGCTAAAAAGGTCTTTCCATTATGTCACCATTCTGTCACCCAAACCGGCCAATCAGAGTACCCCGAGGAACGACCAACCTAGAGTTCTATAAGGGAGAGTAATGACATGCTTTGATCTCTGTCTCGCGCTGACAGGAGCTCTGCTAGTTCCAAACACAGTCCTACATAGCTAACCACTGCATCACAGGCTTCACAGCACAGCCTGTTTTCTCAAAATATACATTCCATAACGCGGTACATATAACAAATAATTATTCACTAGGGTGACGGCAGGTAATGCATTAAAATGTGCTAAAATGCCGTAATTTCGCCAATTTAACTGTGTGCTAACGTGCGATCTGTTGTCATTGGGGCTGTATGGTCAGAGTGGTTTGTTTGGAACTAGAATCCCTCCGAGTCTCGCTCTACATCTTACAAATAGTAGTGGTACAAATAGTAAGTAGTGGCACAAATAGTAAGGGAAAGTTATCAAAATCTGGGAACTAAATTGTTACCAAGAAAAGTGTTCTGGGCATCTATAGGCTGCCAAACAAGCCTGGTGGCGTGTCGCAGGTTCGACTCCCGAGCCTGGTGGCCTTTGCCGCGTGTCACTACCCATCTATCTCCCCCTTTCCTGTCTGTCTGGTGTCGACTATCAATAAAGGCATAAAAAAATCCAAAAACTAGAAGTGCCCTTCTGGGCACAGGTCTCCAGCAGGTCAGGTTGTGGGCTCCTGGTGGTGCTATAGGTCAATGTGAAGACGGTGCCATTTCATCTTATGCCCTTGATGGTAATTGGATGATTTGAGGCTTTAAAAAATGTAATTTATAAGAATAATACTGATATATGACATGCAAAACGACGACATCCATCATATTTTTCTTGTAAAGTGGCTCGTGTGAAAGGTGCCACTTTCATACCGCTTTTGCCACTTTTTCCATATGGGTAGTCAGAGAACTGTAGCACAATTTGTTGGGAAAAAGTGCAAAATAGTTGCATCCCGCTATAGCTTTCTTCACAAAGTGTGTTAATAGCGATGATCACCTCTCAGTGTGTTCCAGGGGGAAAACTTTGGAAACTTTATGACAGCTGCTGAAAGTTCAGTCACCATTAACAATCTATATATGCAGGCAACGTTTTTACAAGTTAATGGTATACCCCAGCTTTCAGCAGCCGTCACAACGTTTGGCTCATAGGGACAAATTGAGAGGTGACGGTATAGACGCCATTATGGAACACCTTTGTGAAGAAGAAGGCTAGCTTTGCCTGATATTAAGCTGAAGGTAATCAGGAAGGACAGGCGTCGTGGGCATTCTGCGTTCCATCCAGCCCCAGACCTGCTGGCTCTCACAAGGACAGCATGCCGTTCAGTGATGTTGTGGTTTCATCAGTGATGGGCAAGTTACTGGGAAAATGTAGTAACCTACACTACTTGTTACTCTCGAAAAAATGCAGCTAAGTTACACAACAAGCTATCGCCAGAGATTTGTAGCAAGCAACACTACAAGCTACATGACAAAAGTAGCTTGATGTAGCTTGCTACATAATCACTAAATAATATAAATATATATCTTAACTTAATGTACAACTTTCTAAATACTAATCATAATAATAAAACAATATGGGTAAAAATCATAATGATAATAATTTAGCGGAGGGTTTGAACATAGGATGGTGGCATGTTTAAGTTTTGGGATGTATATTAGAGGTTTTCTAATAAAAATGGGTGGAATTTGAAAATGTGTGTGGGAAAATGTAGTAAGCTACAATCCTTGTTACTCGAAACAAGTAGTGTAGCTTCACTACAAGCTACTCGAAACAAGTAGTGTAGCTTCACTACAAGCTATTCCCAGAGCAAATGTAGTAACCTACACTACAAGTTACGGGAAAATGTAGTTAAGCTATGTAGCTTAGCTACTTGTAACAAGCTACTGCCCATCACTGGATTTCATGTGGACTTCAAACCGCGTTTCAGTTCACAGTGACTTTTCATGAGGACCAAAAACCCCAACCTGCTGCTCGCGGTTTGACCAGAAGCGCTTGTGGATTGAAACTTTGTTTGTATCACTTAAATAAAAGTGAGTTTGTGACTGCAGGCTCCACTTTCATGCGACTGCACTTTGTATTCACTTTGGCACCCGCCGGCGCCACGCATGCACCTATTCGGATTCGGATCTAGGCATGGGCATGGGGGGGCAATGCCCCCTAAATACCCAGTCTGCCCCCCCAAACATGATGCCATGCAAAACAACCCAAGATATTTCAAATTAAAGTGCTTATATTTAAAATGATTTGAAACACTACTGCTGCTACTAACTACAATTTTGGCACCGCTAAACCAACAGCATTTCATCAGTGAAAACAGAAAACTCTCTGAGTCAGACCTTTAGCTTTATGCATGCTGCGTGCCTGTTGCAACTTCAACAACAACTGATGTTATTATTGATGCTTTACTTGACTAATAAAAGTCCTGTAACCGAAAATGGTATGGGTGCGGCTTCATCGCCCGTGGCGCGAAGCGTCACGGGCGATGAAGCCGCCCACATACCATTTTCTCTTGCCCCTCCAACATGTTCTCTTGCCCCCCCCCCCCAAATGGGACATGTTCCATCCGCCCCTGGTCAGGGTTAGAAGTGAAATTGTTATGTATTACTTATGACACGAAATGCTTTGGGGGAGAGAAGAGAGAGAAAAGTGGAAACTGGTAGTGACTAGCCGTGCGCAGATTAACTTAATCTGTGCAACCTGGGTGCCTGCATTTTTACAAACGTACGTGTGTACAGTATGTAGCCTTGCTAGGCAGCCAGCTAGGCAGCCAGGCTGCATTGCTCTGTCAGTTATGGAAATTGTTTTGCTCTGTTGAGTGGGCTGTTGATAAAAGCGAAAGGCAATTCCTCCCATACAGCTGTTCAATTGCTAATGATTGTTATTTCTCTGCACTTTTTTTTTTTTACGTGGCGAAGCAAAGTGCTGTAGAGCTGTGCTGTAGTTATTAGTGCTGTAGTTATTATTCAAAAGGCCATGGCCGCAAATTAAGTATGAAACGTAGTATGTGAAGAACCTCTTGGCATATTTTAATCTTTAGAAAGGGTAGAAAATTAAACCACCCATATATGCATGTAACTGGTTACAGTAGAGGGGAAAGGGCGTTGCACTTTTCAGCTAATATTGGCTACAGCATGTTCTACTATTGGCCTTTCCAAGACGTTGTCCTGCTGTCCTGTAAAAGACCACTAGGATTATAATGGTGTCAACAACACAACTTAGGCACGAGAAGTAGAGCCCTGCTATGGTAAATCTAAGCGAGCGGATTATTATTCATAACAAATCTCAAAGATGTGTTAAAAACATCCCTGGCCATTGGGCCTTTGATGGAATAAGTGGTAATTAAAAGGGAAATAACATGAAATGTATTCAACTTTTTAATTTTTGTAGTGTTATTGGTGTTTTCTATCCCCACAAATAAGCAATTTTCAACAATCCAAATCATATCTCATAGGAGCTTTAATGGAAATTTCTCTAATTTCATCTGATTTTATCTTTGTGATGATGTCAACAATTATTACTTAGGTGAGCGGAGCGGGTGCCAGTCTGCGATTTGCACAAGTAGGCCATTGCGTACTAGCGCGTGACACGCAAGTTTGCACTCTACGAAGTTGCTGATCTAGTTTCGCCTGTTCAGTCTTGAGTACCAAATGTACATTTCAACTTTGTTTTACAATGTCCACCCTTGTTGATCTTTCAAGCTGGCATGGAATGGAAACAAGGCTGGTTTTATCCAGCTAGATATCTATCAGTATTATGATGACTTAAATAATAATCTGCACATAGGCGTCCCCACCACCATCTCAGGACATTGTAGTGCTGCAGCTAAATTGCTTTCAAAGTCCATGTAGTAATGACTGGACTGGTTTTATTATATTTCAGACTCCTGGTGGCGGTCCCCGGATCTGACATCGAGAAGCAATGTAGTCTTGGTCACTGATGAAAATTCTGCCTGCAGCCATAACGCTGGGATTTCCAGAGCTTGTTTGGGTTGCAGTTGCCACGGCGATCCGTTTACCATATATGAGAAACACTTCCATCCATCGGCTATATGGATTTCCCACGCATTCCAAAGTGATAGCGCTGCGTTGATGATTTCATATCACTACGATTGATAAAAGCACGTGCGCTGCTAGCATAACATGCGGACGTGGGCCCTTCACCTCAACGAAGAGCTGACAGCATGGCACCATTCTGCGGTCGCCGTGGGACATGCAGTGTACTGCTTCGGAAAGGATGTACTTTACAGGCAGGGATGCAGGGATCGGATGGCCGTGAACGTCTTCAACACAGTGTCTTTACGCTGGTGGAAGATGTCCCCAGTGCTGACCACGGAGAGAGGAGAACGTCATGAGGTCCCCCCTGTCCTGAGGGACCACACGGCCGTGCTGATTGGCCGACACATCTACATCTGGGGCGGGATGGGACCTCACATGACCAACAACAACACGCTGTATGGCTTCGACGTTGACGCCCGTGGATGGTCCACACCGCCGCAAGTTTCCGGCACCGTCCCGGTGGCAAGGTGGGGCCACTCCGCCTGCGTCCTGGTGAAGGCCATGTACGTGCACGGGGGATCCACCGCGTTGAACTCGAAAGACAATGACACCCACAAGCTGGACAGTGCCACCATGGTCTGGTCTTCAATCGACACTGCTGGGAGCGCTCCGCCTCCTGCTTCGATAGGTCACTCCGCCAACGTCATCGGGACGAGGATGTTCGTCTTCGGAGGCTTCTCATCTCTGGGGGTCAGCCACTACAGCGTCCGAGTGTTCGACACGGAGGCCGGCGTGTGGCTGAGTGTGCCTCCCTCTGCGCATCTTCCGGAAGAACACTGGAGCCACGCGGCCTTCGTCCACGGTGGCCAACTCTACGTCTACGGCGGCTGCTGCCTGGACCAGGCCTTCAACGACTTGTGGAGGTTCAACCCGGAGACCTTCTCTTGGAAGAAGGTCGTGCCCAAGGGGAGACGCCCGTGCTCGCTGGACCCGCTCTCGACGCGCTGCTGCTGGGCGGGAGAGCACCGCACGGACGCGGTGCTCTTCGTCGGGAGCAAAGGTAGCCGCACTCATCTGGACGTGCTGGAGCTGAGTCCGAGTCTCAAGACGCTGTCCAAGCTGGCGACTGTTCGGTACCGCCTGGAGATGTCGGGACTCCCGCGCGACATCAGATGGGAACTGACGGTTATGACTGCCGACAACAGTAGCAGCACGAGACGAGATGTTTTATGTCCCGCGCGAAAACGACACAAAACAAAGCAAACAAAACAGGGGGGGACACCAACTGTCAAACCTGAAAAGCAGCCAATTAAACCAATAGCTAAAGCTAGCCAACGTTAATGCTTTTGCTAGCTAAAGCTAATGCTTTCAATTGCTAAAGCTAATGTTTATGATTTCACTAGCTAAACCTATTGTTAATGTGTTCACTAGCTAAAATGAATAAAAACGAATGCTAATGCTAACGCTTAGAACACCAAGAGGCTAAACTAGATCAGCACTCGGCAGAGTGCAAACTTGCGTGTGGTGCACAACAGGCCATGGCCTACTGGCGTGTGAGCAGAGCGAGCTAATACTCATGACATTAGTTCTAAACATCTTTTACTTACATCACCATTACGTCATCAGCTAAACCAGCCAAATGGAGTACCCCGAGGGACCGGTACATCACGCATTGCAAACGTGTGCTTTTTTTGTTAATATAATAATATAAGTTGTGCTTGGAAAAACAAACCTGGCCCAGTTGCTGGGAAAGTATGAGTCTGGCAACCTGTGTGTGCGTATTTTTTTTTTAATATTCTGCATTGTGTTCTTTTTAAAGAACCAAACGTGGCTACCCACACTGTAGATACAAAGTTGTTTGGAGACCAAACATGTGGACACAGGGGGAATGGTTTAATAAAATAAAAAATGATAATAATTTAAAGAAATGTTGACGGGTCACTTTTTGCTCGTTATGACTGTTTTTAATTTTTTCTGTACGGCGACCTTGAGTGCCTTGAAAGGCGCCTTATAAAATAATTGTTATTATTATTATTATTATTATTACTTATGCAATTATGGTAGCCTACCCCTATGGATTTAAAAGTCATTTTTGTTACCTGAACAGATCAGCTCCACACTGCGAAAGTCGGGACTGAACGACAATTCTCCACATTCCCTCAGTAGAGATTCATTTCCAACGCAGTTAGTATGAAGCACCCACACAGATCGGTATCTATCATTATCTTTCCGATCTGCAGAGATTTCAGAGCCACAGCCCAGCTGTCTGCACACTACAGATGATGACTGATGGTTCCAGTCAGAATGGTACACTGGTCTCCATTCATCCTTGTAGTTCACCTCCACTGTACCTGCACAGTGTCTGCTTCTTCCCACCAACCTGACATCACCAGGCCCTGGAAACACAACACTTTAACATGAAGTAATGTTTACTCTGTTTATGAATACAACTAGATCAGCCCTCGGTAGAGTGCAAACTTGTGCGTTGAGCACAAGTAGGCCATGGCCTACTAATGTCATGAGCTAATAC